>PVIA01004531.1:0-136223 GCA_004024845.1 Tonatia bakeri
CTGGAGGATGCTCTTTAATTAGAATATGAAGTCACGGGCAGGAAACAAATCTAAGCTTTAAGTCCTGTAGTCTTTTTAAATGATAAAATCCCAAAATCTCTGGCTTAGCATCCCAGTAGGAAATCTGCTAGCACCTTTCAAAAGCTAACTACTTGTAATTTGCAAACTGTATTGGTATTCAAGAATAAAACCCACTGGGGCAAGGGAACAGGGCTCTCCCCATGAGGGGGTTAGCCAAGTGCTCTCTGACTTGGAGAGGGTTTTCTCCCTTCCTGACTTCCCTACAGAAAAACTGTTTCTATGCATGATGATTTCTCGTGTTTCAGTGAGCCATTCACACTGTGTTTTAAGCGAGGTTTGAAAATCGCATCAATGGACCAAGAAATACTGGCAGTCTCCAGAATCTGAGAAAAACCTCTGGCCATTAGTGAGCATCCTCAGCTCTACAACCATATGGAACTGGATTTGGCCAAACACCTGAATGAGCATGTGAGTGGATTCTCTTTTGAATGTTCCAGAAAGGACTGCATTTCTGTTGATACCTTGATTTTATTAAACCAAAGCTACACTGTGCTGAGACTTCTAATCTACAGAATTATAAGAAAATGAATGGATGTTTTTGTTTCTCTAAAACAAATATAGTCAGGGTTGGGGCAAGGTTGGCTCATCGAATCCGTGACATCGGTCCTTGAATCACAGCAAAGTGTTCACACGCAAGGGTATGTTCCAGAGCCATGAATGGGATAGTAGTCTTTCTATAATGTTCTTTGCTTAACAATTTACTAATAGCAATGTATTCTTGAGGAGCAATCCAAGACAGGGTAGATCTATGTGGAGTCATTGAATTTAGTTTCAAATCTTTTCCCTCCAATTCAGTAAGCATTTAATTCATCTCCCTCCAAATCATTAGCTTATGCAAAATGTCTCAATTGTGATACTACCATTATAAATTGCTAAAGATATTGAGTGTTTTAATATCAAAACCATACTGTTATCTAAAGCTTTCCTTTTAGTTATTCAAACTACATACATTTTGGTTCCATATTTTTATTTCATGTGCCTTGCAAACTATTATTTAAGTGGTTTTCTGTCTTGTCTTACAGATCAGAAAATATACAGTAAATTTTTAAGGAAAATAGGGTTTTGGAATCATATTTTCATATTGTTACTAATTTGGAAATGTAATTTTAGGAGGAACACTTTAAAACATTTTGCTTGTCTGTTATTAATAAAGGCTATGCCTTCAGATCAAATGCCAATATCTATAGCATTTTGATGCACGATCAATGCATAAGGTAGTATTATGGCCAGTTTTGTTTCCTTTGTCATATTTACTCTTTTATTTTTGCCATATACTTTCTAACTGTGACATGAAAACCATATTACTATTTGGGAGTTTAGAATGTAATGGAAAATTTGAAAGTATGGTTACCTTCCAAAAGTTAACTGCATAATATGAGGAAATTAACTTATAAAGGTAATATTTCCTCATATTTAATTTTCTGTCCAAATTAGATAAAAATGACAAAAAATACAATAACTATAAATAAGTTTGTCTTGCACTGAAAAATTTTAAGAAATGAATTCATTGTATACTATGATTAACTTTGAATGAAGGGCTAGCAGAAAACTCCAACCAACAGGAAGCCTATAAAAATGGATAGTAATAGACATGCAAAGGTAAAGCATATTTAGTTGCTCTTTAATACAATATATTGAAAAGATGATTTTCTTTATGTTTTGGCTTTTCAAGCAGTTAGTTTCTCCTTAACTCTAGAGAGTTATCAATAAAGACAGCACAGAACACATGAGGTGTTTCCAAGTACATTTTTCCAAAAACTAAAATGATGACTTTCATACAAACATATATCGAGACTGTCAAAATTTGTTTAAGCTATTTATGAAGGCATCAGGCTGATAGAGCTGGTTGAAAAGACAATTTGAGTGACTGAATAAATATCACTGAAAGAAAAAAAATGTTGAAATAAAATTACCAAGTTAGAAATAAAAACTAGTTTATATACCACAAAACCATATTTACAAAACCATATTTTTTGTGTGTCCATTGCAGTGGAAAAGTAAATGGAATCTATGTAGAAGCAGCATATATTACATGCTCCATACTGGGAGATTCATAAGGGTAAAAGTGTTTTTAGTAATTATTTTTAGGTATAAACCCAGTCTTAGTAGACAGAATATTAGTAAACAAGGACCCTCTCAGTCAACCAGAACACATGATCATCTCATGCATAAAATAGGGAGACAATGGTTTTAGGTCAGGTTTGCATTGCCTAGTTATGAAACTTAAGTTAGGATAAATTTCTAGACCTCCTGCCTTATCAAAAACAAAACAAAACAAAAACAAACAATAAAAAATAGAGGAATGACTTGGTAATCCATAGAAACTTCCTAGCTATCCTTGGATGATAGAAAGGTATGTGTATCTGCTGACTGAAGAAGACTTACAACCTAAATTGTTAATAATATAGCCAAAAAAGGGGTACATCTTTTCTAACTCTCTAAAACATAAATAATAAACAATAGAGAAGTTGGAATACCAAAAATAAAACAAAATAAAATAAAAGGTATGGGCTTGGAGAAGAGAATAAAAATGAGAGTGAAGGGATCTTACCAAACCTTTGGTTGGACAGCAGGTAGAAAGGAAGCTCTTGTGAGAACTGTTGGAAAAATTTCTGCTCCTGCTGAAAAGTAGCAGTGGTAGCAGTAGTCAGGTGAGAGGACCACACAGGAGAATGATGCCAAAAGATACCCTCCTGCCTTTTTATCCTCCTGTTTTCCAATTAATTACCCCAAATCCTCCTTCTGTCACATTGGAGAGAGATATATGTGAGCAGATGGGGCAACTGGCTGGTTGTTTGTATCTATATTCTAATCTACAATAATGTTTTAGATTTGCTAATTGATAGTGATGAATTGAAGCCCAGTTTTTGAAGCAAAATGAGTTATATAGAGATGTAAATATGTGTCTATTTATAGATATTTCTGCGTGTTACATTTTATATAATTTTATTCTTTGGGTCACAAATATTTTCCCACAGGAAAATTTTGTGACTATGTATCTAATTATGGCCTCTCACATTTAATTTCTGCCCTTTATCTTAAGAAAAACTTATCAAAATAAATATTACATATTTATTTAGTGTATGTCTATTGACTATAAACTTTATGAATTCAGAGAATATATTTGCTATCCACTCGACACATAAAGATGCAATAAATGTTGGTTGAATAAATGAATAAAAGTAATAAATATTAGTTAAGTAAATGAATATCTGGTGTGAAATTAATAAAGATTTCACAAAAGAAATGAAATGAAATGAAATAATTCAAATAAAATTGAAACATGGGCTGCAACAATGATATGGAGAATAAGCTGTATATGAAAAGAAAACTTAGACTGAATTTTTCTTTTCCTTTTTTTATTGTTGTTCAAGTAGAGTTTTCTACATTTTCCCACCACCCCAGCCCAACATGCCAGCCCTCCCCACCTCCCTCCCCTGTTTCCACCCACCTTGTTATTGTCCATGGGTCCTTTATAATTGTTGCTGCAACTGCTTCACCCTTTTCCCCTGAAATTCCCTCCACTCTCTCCTTTGGTCACTATCAGCCTGTTCTCAATTTCAGTGTCTTTGGTTATGTTTTGCTTGCTTGTTTGTTTTGTTGATTAGGTTCCAGTTAAAGGTGAGATCATATGGTATTTTTCCATGTTACTAATTAGCAAGTAGCAATTGTGAGAGAAAAATCAAATTTGCATTCATTTTACTATTAAAAAAATTCAAGAAATAGTTTGCCAATGTTAGATATTGGATAAAGCCAATATTTGTGAAATGTAGGCCCCACAACAGTAATGCGAATACTTTTTTTAAAACCTTTGAATTTGACTTACTTGTGGCTTATCTCACTATGATAGGAAAAAGTTATAATTGTGTCATAGAAACTTGCAAAAATGGTGGGAACTGAAAGTAGAAATAATTAAAATTTTGGTAATGAATGAAATGATTAAAGAACAAAGAGAGAAGTCAGAATGTACAGAACCATAGGCAATATCTTGGGGGTGAGGTTGAAATTTGTGTTACTGGTGAAGAACACAGAAAGAAATTAGTCAAGGATTCAGATGGATTACATAGGCTAATGTAGATTATGTATAAGGCAACAAATAGCATTATGAAATACTGGATATTATTGGATTACACATAAACATTCAAGAAAATTAGAAAAATAGGTCATTAACTCCTCTGAGAGAAAACGTTTAGTAATTGAGAATTTATAATCAGATTATATGGAATTATTATAGAAAACAGTTGGCAAATAAATTGAGACAATGAAAAAATATTTCTTTTTGACTGCAATTGGAAAGGACATGTATTGCCAGTTTAAATAGGGGTAATGGAAATACTTTCTAAGTACTTATTTGAATTAAATTTCCTGAATGCCCAATGGGATGAGTAGGTAGAGTAGGAACAATGGGATGGTGGTAGTAGCTCATCTGTGCTGTGTGTGATACATCATTTCATATGGCCACACTCTGAGTAGAATTTTTAACATCAAAGCCAGTTTTAAACTGTTAAATAGTTGTTTATCTGTATCATAATTACCTGCATTTTAAATTTGGCTTCTCTCTTATTAGGTAGTTTACAATTAGAAAAATGAATTTTTATAATGATTGATGTAACTACAAGGGGGAGAAAGATCTGACCATGTGTTGAGTTATCCAAAGAAGCAGATGCCATGATGGAATTAAATATTCATTCATTGGTTTTGAGAAGAGGAAATAGCTGTGAAAGATAAAGAGGAGAGGGAGAAGACATAGGTGAGGAAAGCAGGCAGACCATGCTGTATGCAGTTCTGACATCTGTGAAGGAAGAAAGGGAAGGAGGTAGGATTGTGTAGGAAGAACCTCAGCCTAAAGTGCATGTCTAGGCCAGTGAGATGGAGCTCAGAAATAGCATGAATCTAATAAGATTTCTGTGCTCATCATTGGCTGGGAGATACCTGGGCAAAGGCTACCTTCAACAGGAAAGCTGCAATGGGTCCTTAATGTGTAGAAGCTGGAGATTGTCAGTTAAATTCATTCCCCACATGAGGTTGTTCCCAAAGGAAGACAAGGGTAGCTATACCCTATGGCTGCCACCAAACTAGGTTTATAGCATATCTGATATTTACTTTCTAGTGGATGACCTGGTCATCTTAGGGTTCTTTGTAAAATACCAAGTTCTACAATGTCAAGAAAAATGAATAATTTAGTTTCCAAGAACTATGGGTAAGAAAGAGAAATTTATACATATTCATAAATTTAAAACAAAATTCCTTTTCTGATATGAATTTCACAGGTAAGTTGTGACATAAATCTATGTTTGCCATATCAGTATTTATACACAGAAATTTATCTTCAGAGTTTATTTTTAAAATAATAATTTCTGTGACATTTTTAGCAAATGCTCCACTGACCTGGTTGGAAATCCCATTAGTACCCTTTCCTATGTCATAGAACATTCCATTTTGTAACAGAGAAGTCAGGGCTACAGTGGGAAAGCTATAAACATAATTAAAATTGGGATACAGATTTCCCAGGAGGAGAAAAAGGAAACAAAACCAAATAAGAAACAAAGGAGAAATGAATACTGGGTTCAGTTGTTTTAAAATACATGTGAAGTGTCTGCTGCTAGCAATAATGACAGTGCTTGTGTGTGTTTTAAGGCTTCTTTAGTCTGTTATGTCACTCAGGTTAAAATTGTAGATGTTTTGAATTATAAGTTCTATTTTTTGCCTTTTATACTGTACTTTCCAAAAAGAAAAATAAATAAACAAATAAGGAAAACCAGCCCCTCCCCCCGCCATGATGTGTTTTTTATTCAAAGTGAGTGCTGCTATTCAAATGGCCAGCCAATTTTTTAGGGCATCTGAAATTATTTGAGAGCACCTCATTTTTGTGTGACGGCTCCCAGGTGCTGTTTTACAGTGCTAGTGCACACACTCTCTAGAAGATGGTTTTGGTTAGCACCCAATTGTAGTGGCAGATAATGGCACACTTGCTCTGCACACCCGTCTGCTAACTCAATCCTGCTTGCCACCAATGGGTCCCTACATGGTTTGGATTGTTCTGACCCTGATGAAAGGAAAAGTTGTGAACAGATATGAGCAAACAGGTTTGTATGAATGAATGCCTGTGAGCCAGCTGGCCCTGTGTTTGTTCAATGCAACAGGGTTAGGAACCATGTATGGTCTTAATAAGTAAAATCAACTTGCTTCATATGTATTTTGGCACTAATCTGTGGCCTATGGCCCTATTTCCTAGGGTTTACTATGATATTAATCAAAAAGGGCTATTCCAGATTAGGCACAAATCAATGTGGTATTACAAAAGTTTTAATTTTTGCTAAAATAATAAAATGAAATAGGGTCACTGCTGTTTATATTATTGACTTGAATACCTGTACAATTAGTTTAAATTGAATTTGTTTGATTTTATATTTATATTTGTTTATGTTTACTACTTGAAGAATGCATTTCTTTTTCTCCAATTATAAAGTTGAATATAGTAATGCTTATAGTAAATCTAGTTTTAGCCCTTGGTTCTGAAACACACTGAATTCATTACATTTGTTTATGTAGCCTCTCTTAATCTATTGTGACAACAAATTAGATGGTGATTTAAAATAAAGCAAATTGCAAAATAATTAGAAGTGTTTTTTTTTCTTTTTCTTCTTGCTTTCTCCAACCTAACTTCTATGAGATAATCTGAAAATAAATTCGACAAATTGAGGAATTCACTCTTCTCATTAAAGATCATCTTTGGGAAAATTTAATAAAACAACATTTTGTTAAGTTTACTTTCACAGTATAATAAAATATCACTAAAATAGATTAAAATATTTACTTTGATCATATTTTATACCTATGCCCCCTTTGTGATATTTATTCTCTTTGCCTATATTTTGAAGTGGAGGTGGAATAAGATGCATCATAGGAAATAACTTTATATAATACAGTGTGATACTAATGAAAAAAAAAAAAGAAACACAACAGTGAGGTAGTATATTCCCCCTTACACAAAATGTAAATTTATTTTGAATTTTCTTTTTCAAAAGTAGACCACCAATTTAACGCACTTAAGATTTGTTACTAAATGTTCTACCTAATTTAGGCTTAAAAATAAAACTAGAAATATAAGCTACGCTCTAGGAACGAGTTCTGGAGCCTCATCACCCAAAATGTTCATACCGACCCCACCAAAGTCCCCTCCCACAATTACTGCCCCGCCCTGTCGGTTCTGCCAGCCAACGCCTGGGCAGGGATGGACTTCAATGGCACCCTGGAAGAATACTTTATCAATAAGGAGTCAAATTTTGGAAAAAAGTGTTCAGCCTTTAAGACACATTCAACTTCCAGGCAAGCAGGGAAGACTTTCTCAGCAATCAAATTGTCCTGGGGATGCACACGGTACATGAACAAATTCACTCACAGCAGTCAACATTCAACATCCCAAAAGGAAGGCTTAGCTTGGTGCTTTGTGGAAGGGAAAAAAAATAATTTGAAGATTTTGGCTCAGACAGTGGGAAAATCAAAATCAAAATGAAGATTAACCATGAAGAAGAAGCAACAGAGCTCTTTTCAAACATAAGAGCTCTTGTATCATTGCTAAAAATCTGGAATCAAACGTCAAACTCCTGAAACCCTTTTAATTTGCTATGGGGCTTAAGTGATATAATTTATTGCCCAGGGAATAAGCAGTAAATATTAATGAATATTATTCCAAGAAGGCTGAATATTTGAAAAACCAGGACACACACATGCACAAACACACACACACAAATAAAATTTCCAAATACAAGAGAGAATAAAACACAATTTTATTATAATATTTTTCACAATAAAATGTTAAAGTCTATATATGGAACCTTCACATTAAAAATAATTTGCTTAGAATGAAACTCAATAGTGTTTCAGACACCTATAAGTGATAATATATGACAGCTGAGGGTAATAAGTGGTAGATAAAAAATAAGTTCATGTTCTCTGAATTCAAGGACGATTATGTGCCATAAGTAGGGAGAGAGATAAAACTAGCCACAAGCCTACTGAATAGTCTACACTGGAATTTATTCACCATAAATGCCTGGTTCAAATCCATTATGTAACAGAAAAAAAAAAACACTATAAAGTAACTGAACAGGTCTTTAAATAATGAGCCAGGTCTTATATAAAGAGCCAACCACACCACACTAACCATTTAATATTAACATGTCAACAATATTAAATTATTATACAGCAAATAGTCTGATCATTGAGGAAATATTAGTATCTAAAAGATGTTAAAATGGACCACCATTTTCATTATTTAGATGGGTCTAACTCCACAAATTGTATCGTATAATTTTCCCATAATGAATATAGTAAGCATGAGTAGGTGGACACAAGAAAAATAAGACAACAATAAACAAAGCTTTCTGCCCCAGAGTGTAGCAAAGTAAAGCTCAGAGCTACACAGTGAAACACATTTTGAAAAATTTTAAAAAGCAAATTAATGAAGATAATATCAGAACACTAAGTTCCTGAAGTTCTTCTGTTTAATTAACTTGTCTTGATTTAGAATGTATGTGCACACCATAAGATAAAATGCATTTTTGGAAAATAAACATATTAAGATTTCATTGAATTTTATTCCTGGTTTCCTGATTCAAAAGATAAATGCAATTTTTCCTGTAATAACAGGCTTAATAAACAAATTATTGTATCTTCATTCAAAGGCTGTTGATTCTGCTGCTGTCTTACACATTTTAAGAATGAGTAGGATAAGAATATTTACATAAAAATGAAGTCATTTGAAAAACAAGTGGAGAAATATATTTTCACCTTAATATTCTCTTTTCTCATTTTCATTTGTACTCTGGTAAGTGATCTTCTTTTTCTTGCAATAAATTTATTTTTAGAATTTATCATTCTATTTTTGACAATTTAATACTATTTTAATATGTGACAGTTATTGTGTCAAATGCACCTTTTTTTACAGATTATAATCAACTGTTAATACCAACTATAACACAAGGGGAAATGAATATGACCAAAGCTTATGATAGATATTTACCATTTTGCCCCACATAAACAGAAAGTGAAATAGAATAGAAACAATTTTATGTAATGATTTTCCTCCTGTTTCCTCTTTTCCTCTTTTTGTAGATAGATATTATAAAGGAGGGATAGTTTTAAATTGTTATATCTGTGTTTGGAAATGCTCTTGTATGTCACTGTTGTCTGAGTTTAAGTAGTTTTATTCACCATAATTAGAATTACTGTTCAGAAATACCTTTATTTAGAAATATTCTTCTTAAAATGAAACTTATAAAAGCAATAAAGCCATTAAGATTTAAAATGTCAAGATTTCACCTCTGGGCTCTGGATTAGCACATCCCTAATTAGGCAGTGTTAGTCACTGTCTCTAAAAGAGTACTCATAACTAAGAGAAGGAAGTACTCCTCCACCCCACTGGGAAAAGTTCATAAGAATCCCAATCTTCACAGAAAAGGATATCCAACACCTATTATTCTATCTCCAATTCCTTAAAGGCAATTCTATAGTTAGTTTGTTTGGAACAGAGCTCAACCTCCCCATTCAGCTCCCTTCAATTCATGGAAGCTCCCAGAGAAAGGAATGTCTTAGTCTCATATGCTCCATTATTCCAACCATGGACCTCGCTTAGCTGTTCTCTTAATTAGTCTAGATGTCCCCTTATCTGAACTCTATATCCCTTATGTGGACCCATGAGTACCAATAATATTTTCTCCCAGAAACTCAGAAACCCATAGGTGACAAGATCATATGCATCTCAGGTACTTTATGTTATTATTCTTTCTTATGTTCCATAGAAACTTTCTGTGGCTAGCCTCCAAACTTAGTTACTTTTATTAAAGAAGTTGTCACCAATCTTGTGTACACATGTTCACAGAATTTAAAGGAATTATTAGACCTTTCTTATCAAATTTACTTCATGTGGAAGCACCAGATGAGTCTGCAGTTCCTATCATTCTGTTACCCCATTTGCCTGGGGATGGTAGGGAGCACGAAGCATCTAACTTGTGCTGTGTAAGCACATCCACTGATGTGTAGTTAGGAAAGCCTATGATCCAACTGAAAACTTGCTGGACATTTTAAAACATGGCAAAGGTGTTTTCTTAAAACAACAATATCTCTTTCCATATCTATGGAACATTAGAATGGTAGTCCCATATCTGACCTATGTGTCCACAGTGTAAGGCACCAGGAGAATACATAACTGATGACTAGATTTCAATGTGGTGGTCAGTTTAACACACTCTCATGGGTTCAATGCCCCATGTGATGTGGCCCAGGTTGCCACATGGCACTGCCTGGAATGAGAGTCTAGAACTATGTAATTTATTTGGTTTTATTTTTTCTAGGGGAGTTTTCATGATTTGGGTCATTCTTACATTTAACATGCACTTCCATGTTCTGTATGAGGTGGACCCGATATAATATTGCAGTGATTTGTTGAGCACATGCTCGATTGACTTGTAAATTCTCTCTATGTTCTTTTTCAAAAGATATCATTCTCATTTTGCAAGCTGTTTCCATAGTTCTTATCTTGACACAGGGATCATTAACAGTCTAATAATTAACCCTGGAGTCACTGGACCATATGGCTAGCAGTTTACAACTACTATGACTCTGTAAATAAGTGGTAATGGATAGGGTTCACAGCTGCCACTACAACACAGAGCTTGCCCATGGGGCAGAGTGTCTTTGTCTGCTGTCATTTAAAATGTGGTTATTTTTGAAGCAGATGGCTATAGTAACCAATTGGGCTCCATCCTCTTTGAGTTTCAGGGATCTACCATGAACCAAACCATTATATCAGCTGGACCATTTTCAAATTCTGGGCCCCACTCAGTTAGTGGGAAGAAGCACCAGCTATAGGCCATTCAGTTCCTTCCAGCAAGACAGTTACTTGTTCAACTGAGTCGGCTAATCTTTTGGAGCCCTGGTTGCCTTGATCTTGAATGTACCATTTCACTTAATGATAGAGCTTTTCAGAACATGCGCTATCTTATCATTGGATTAGTGAGTATCCACGTGTGAATAGGTAGCTCAGTTTTTAAGGTCACATATTGTAAATCAGTGGCCTGGCATTCTGTTTCCAATAGGGCCAAAAGGTGTACTAGGAGCTACTACTGGAATTGAGATGCATCGGATGGCCACCTCAGGTAATTTATCTATGCAGAACCAGGGGACCCACTTGGTAGCAGTCTTTGTTGCCACAGGCTCCAACCTGCATGTTATCAGGACCCATAGTGCTGGCAGGATCATTTGGTCCCAATGACCAGACTGTAGCATTGTGTATTTCATGACCTCTAAAGACTGCTCTTGCTGGAATTCCTGTTCAAAATTATCTGTCCTTGATGGTAAACTTGATTCAAGAGGCCAAAAAGTACTCACATCTGTATAAGCTGTCCCTCATAGTCAAACAAGCTGCCTTCTGCTGAGCCTCTTTCTTGTTGGTGGGGACTGCCGTGGACAGCAACTTCTGATTAATTTTATAAGAAATTATCTGCCAACCCAGGTGGTTTCCAAAAACTGCACTCTTTGAACAGGTCATTGGATCTTTTAGGGTTGACAGTCCAGCTTGCTCATGTCATAGTTCTATCACTTTATATAGGGTCAGGTCAACTTGTTCTGGCAATAAAAATATCAATATAGTGGGTGACAAGTACTTCTCAAGATAATTGAGCTGGTTGTGGATTGAGACGTATCCATCTGTGGCATATTTCAGAGGAGTGGTTACTAAATTCCAGGTGAACACAGACTGGTCCTAATCTTCATCTAGCAATGAGATTGAGAAAAAGACATTATCCAGATCAGTAAGAGCATATTGGTGGCTTGCTACCACTTCAGTTATGGTAAAGATACAAGGCCAAGAATGGCATCTAATTATTTAATTTATAGTTGTCTACTATCTGCCAACATGACCAGGCTTTTAAACTGTGATTATGTGGTATATAACCCTTCGGCCTGAAGCAAATCCTGAATTAGCAAAGTAGTGTGTTTTTCTCTGCCTCATAGTTGATATTACATTTGTTGAATAACTCTTCAGGGCTTGAACAATTTAGGTGGCTGGAGAGAGTGGATTAACTCCACTGGTATGCCTCCAATCTTTTGTTGTATGTGGGCATATTCTCTGAGGCTGTGGAGAAGTCTTGTGTTCCAAGCAGCCCGAAAATTTCAACATCTATAAGGTATTCAGCAGTGGGTACCACCATCACTGGCACCAGAAATAACCTGAAGGGTCCCACCCATAGAAGTATCAACCTTTTCTGATATGGGTGATCACATTTGTCCTAAATGCTCCTAATGACAACAGCTTGCCTCTGTAAGGGTCTTGGGTTATTGTCACTTAGACACCAGTGTCCAACAGCTTTAACAAAGTCAAAATCCTAACTTTTTGCCCTGCCTTCTCCACAGAGGCATAGGCTACCTCCTTGGCTGGAAATACTTGACCCCACACTTAACTATTGTTGCTATAGGGGAGCGTTGGCCACTCAAACACCCATTTCCCCAGACAGTGGTCAGGGACTCCGAGGGTTGCTCTGGTGTTTTTGGTTTGCCATTGTTACCATTACAATATCAAGTCTTCCAATCTATGAATACGGGGTGCCTTTTCACTTATTTATGCCTTTGATTTCTTTCAATAAAGTTTCACAATTTTCATTGTACAAGTCTTGCATTTATTTCTAATTATTTAATTGTTTTGGATGTAAGTGTTAGAATCTTCAGAATTTTCTACATTTAAGATCATACTATCTACAAATAGAGACAATAGAGGGGAAGGAAAAGAGGGATAATAGGGGAAGGGCCATCAAGGAGCATGTTTAAAGGACACATGGACGAAGCCAAAGAGGGTAGGCTTGAGGGTGGGAGGCAGAGATGGGTGGGGCCAGTGAGTGTGTTAGGGTAAAAATGGAGACAACTATACTTGAACAACGATAAAAAAATCATATTATCTACAAATAGATATAATTTTATTATTTATTTTTGATGTGGTTGGCTTTTAATTGCCTAGGCTATTGGTTTTCAGTGCAATATTGAATAGAGGTGGGAGACAAGATATCCTTATCTCATTCCTTGTCTTAATGGAAAGGCTTTTTTTACACTGTTAAGTATTATGTAAACTAAGTTTTTCATAGATGTCCTGTATAAAAGTTGAGAAAGTTTTTTTTATTCTTAGTTCTATCTCTAGTTTCTATTCCTAGAGGAATTTTTTTAATCATAAAAGGTGTTAGATTTTGCCGAATGATTTTTATGCATCAATTGATATGATCGTGTTTTTTTTTAATTCTGTTAATATTATATGTTGCATCAGTTGATTTTTGTATGGTGAACCAACCTTGCATTTCTGGGATAAATTCCACTTGGTCACAGTGTAAATTCCTTTACATGCTCCTGCATTTGCTTTACTAGTATTTTTGTTGATAATTTTTGCATATACATTTATAATAGATGCTGATCTGTAGAATTCTTGTGACATCTTTATCTGGCTTTGTCAGCATGGTAATATTGGGTTATGGGAATGATTTAGAAAGTGCTTCCCCCACCAAAAAAAAATCTCTGTCTTTGCAAAAGGCCTCTGTTTATGTGTTAGGGCACATATTTAACACTCAGCCAGACAATTGAAAACTCTGCATTAGCCTTTAGTCCTTTCTTGAAATCTTCCACATTAAACACAGGTGAGCACTCAGGGTATTCTCAGGACTTTCTTGAGGATATGGATAGTATTGACATGTGTGTGGTCTTCATGATTTCAAGTAATGTGTCAAAGCTTTTCAAAGCCCTTATTCTCCAAAGCATCTCATTCCCCAAACTTTGCCTACAGAAAAGTCTATTTGTTTAGTCTTTTGTTTGTTCCATCTGTTACCAATTTCCTCAGGTAGTAGTGAGTAAAATACTTTCTTCCATATGTTTTGGACAAATGCTCACAGGTAGCAGCTTTAGCACTGAGTAATGCAGAGTTCGGTGAGATAAAGACAAACATTTTTAATCAGTCTTCCATATATAGCAACCCAGAAGCAAAACAAACATACATACAAACACACATACATATATACATACATGTAAAAAATAAATATAAATACACAGAATTATTTGCAAATGAGGTTAGTTCTGCTCTGTCCTGTACCTCTAATGAAATACAGGCTGTCATTTTCAAGGCTACCACCAAGCTGGGAATTGAGACTTGGAACGAGGTAAGTTAAAATGACACATAGCTCTATATTTTTGCCAAGATGCAGACACTTTTCTTGAATGAATTTTCCCTGTTTGCTGTAAGCTTTTGGATAGTTTTCAGAGTTCTAAAAAAGTTTATTCTCACATTTCCCCTAGTTATTTCATTGACTTTTATAGAGAGGCAAACTTTGGAGTTTCTTACTCTATTATTTTTATCTTGTAGGATTTAAATGTCCACTTTTATATTGACATTAGTGCTCATCTCAAATGGAAACAAGCCAACTGACCTAATTTGTGAAAGCCTGCAAAGATGCAATCCATATGTATAATAAGTACATTTAAATTTATTACTAGTCCTCTCATCATTTACTTTTAACAATTTTATTCATTATGAATAGAGGTCATCTGCTATATTTAGTCTTTATTTTTCTTAAATTGGACTTTATGGGGTACACTTCAAATCATGACAAAAATTATGTAAACATTAAAGCTATAAAATTGGGAAAAAAACCTATTTTCTTCCACAATAATTTAGAAAAAATCAAGGCATGTCTATATGAGATTTTGGGATTCATGCATCAAAGTGACAGAGTGGAAAGCTAGGAACTCATGCTCTATTCCCTAAAGCCTGCCTCCAGGTTGGGACCAGATGGCCCTTGTACACTCCTCTGTAAGCAATTGGAATGCTTCTGACTACAGCTGTACCATGGAGGGGAATGTTCAGGGAGTAGATGTGTGAAATGAAAACCTAGAAAGCTTTCCTCAGCAAGTTTAGACAAGTTCTGTCTCTAACCTATGAGCAAAATAAAAACAAACAAAAGAAAAAATAATGCAAAAATAAACTATGGTCCCTACATTACCTAGTAATGGCCTATATGCAAGCATATTTTCCATTGTTAATGTTATGACTAAGTAAAATATATGTAATCAAAACTATAATAGGTCATAAAATGACTGTATTGTCACATAAAGCAAGGAGCACTCATGGCTAACTCTCCAAAGGCATATATTAAATTGTATTATAATTTTTTGAAAAAAACATAAAATTTTACAATAATTCATTTGCCATTTTGTATCATTAAATATATATTGAAAAACAAATATGTGGTAGGTTTTTTTTCAAGATCTATAGATTAAGGCTGTCAAATAAAATACTAGATGTCCAGTTAAATTTGAATTTCCAGTGACACACAAATTTTTAAAGGATGCTATAAATATTGAGACATACAAACACAATTTTTTAAATCTGAAATTAAACTTTAAATAGGAATCCTGTATATTTATTTGCCAAGTCTGCCAATATTACTAGATACTGGCTGTTTTTATTACCAAGTTTATTTAAATGAGTAGATATAATACAGAGAAATTTGTGCAATAGGGATGCTGTGGAGAATATAAAATCCCTTTTTAGGGTATTCAGAGAAACTTTTTGGAATATTGATATAGTATATAAGCCAAAAATTAAGATATAAATCACATGAGAAGGGTAAAAGGAAAAATAATTTAGTTAGAAAGAATAGCTTATACAAAGTCTTAAAAGCATAAATGAACCTCACTGAGGACTTAAAATTTATACTCTTGGAGTATTGAGCAGAAGTTAGAAACCTTATATGTGAATTTTTAAATCTCTTACAGAAAAGATAAATAAGTCCATATAGGCCAAGGTTAAAAATAAAGTAAAATAGTGCTTGATGGGATCACTGTGGAGAGACCTCACTCCACCTACACTCAGGGGTCAGACCTGAGCAGGGGGATCATGTCAGTACTCTATTGCCATGTCTAATGATAGTTTAGACCAAAGAAATAAGGTTGGAGATGAAGAAAGCAGAATGTAATTGTGAAAGACCAAGGCAAGTTACTAAAAAATGAAATATGGGGGAATACATGAGTGAAAGGGGTCAAAAATAACATTTAAGTTTCTACTTTTGGCAACTGGGTGTATAGGGTGACCTATACTGAAACAGGGAATATCAGTGGAAATAAAGGTTTAAAAGAGTTTAATTTAGGAAAGTTACAACAGACACCATAGACAAAATGTTTGAATATTGGTATAAACTATAAATATATACACATACACATTCACACAGCTATGCTATGTATTTGTCTGTGTGTGTCAAAAAGTATTACATATTATATGTAAGTAATAATATGTATATATACATATATAAATCCAAGAAGATATGCATGAATCACCATTCTGCTGATGATACTTGAACATTTTGGAATGGACCTGCTTACCCAGGGATAAAAGAACAGGTTGAGAAGAAGAAAAGGTCTACAGTAGAACCCTGAGGAGTCATAACCAATGATGTTTAAGAAAGTGGCAAAGAAAAGAGCTGCCAACATGGAGAAAATGAGATATCATATCAAGTTAGAAGGCTGTGTACTAATAAAATATCCCAAAGAAGAAAGATTTAATTAAGGAGGAATGATCAATTACACCAATATAAATATGCAGATGAAGTAAGAAAGACATAGATGAATAAAGAACCCACTAACTTACAAATCATGAAGTATATTGGTGGCAATATACTACAGTTAACTAGGTTATTACACCTATTTTCCTTTTAGATTTAAGTAAAAAAAATATTTTATTTTGAAATCAATTTAATTATATATTTAATTTATGATGAGTTTATCATCACAATTATCACTATTTTGCCTAATTTTTCCTCAGTAGGATGATGTTTTCAACAAACAGCAGTATATCTTCCACATATGCAGTTTAAGTCATGGTCCCAACTTCCAGGTTGGGGTTTTATCTGACAAACCTTCACAATGTTTAGTGATTTATTTTTATTATCCAAGAGACCATTTTTTACTTCTTTGGAAAAATAAAGTTTTATTTTATATATAAACATAGTTTATATGTTAAAATTAAAAATATATTATCCTTTCCTCAAATTCTACAGGCATTTCTTTGCCTTACCTGCTTTTGTAACACATGAACTCATAGAAACATGAGACAAATGACTGAGGTTGCTTCCACTGATTAAAGGGTGCTTAAGCAACAGTCTGGGAGAGACAATATTTCCAATTTACTACTGTTGCTGAGAGCAACACTGAAATGAGAATCATGGAATCATTAAATGTTAAATCTGGAAGGACCCCTGAGAAATCTTATGGCTTATTTTCAGTTGAAACTGTAGCTTTGAGCACTTTATTGATTTCTTGAAAGACCTGCACTAGCTCCTGTCAAAGTCAGAACTAGATCCTCCTTCTTCAGACCTCTGCTCTCATGTTTTGCTGTATTTCATTTCTTGTCCAGGTATTCCCCAATTTCATTATTACCAGCACTGGAATTGCAAATTTTGGAAGTTGTCTAATAACAAAAGCAATGGGGGGAGAAATGGGGGAAAGCTGGGACAGAGAAGCTCAGTATTGTCAAAAGTAGGGAGCAGTAGTACCACAGGCCAGAAAGACTGGGGCAATGGCTGGGAAATATGTGCATCAAAACCCAACATAAAGTTAACTTTATGAAGACTCAAGGCCACAGACAAACTGGGTAGAGTACCAGGAAAGGCAGCTGTATAGGAGCCGTATCCAGTGACACACAGAAAAAAATACAAGGTCTAGCACAAACAACACCCCTTTTTTATTAAAAAAAACTTTTATTACAAAATCATAAGTGTGTAATTCTGTAATATCACAATATCACATTCAAGTACACCATACAACATTTTAGGTGAAATATTCAAATTGCTGTCCATCTTGTATGAAACCTTTGTGTACAATACCAACCACACTCAATGGTGTCACTTCTGCTGGACCCTGTGTATAAATGCATGGCCAGTAAGAAAGAAGAGCACAAATAAACTAGAAGCATATTCAGTAGATACACTCATTTTTTCATTCAGTAGCTGGAAACCTAAGGCTTTGGCTGACTGTAAAGTTCCCTCTTAAGCCTCTCGGACCTGTTCTTCCTTTCTGGAAAAAAAAATGTAGCTCCATTTGAGCAAACGGAGAAGGAGGCAGATGTATCTTACCTTTATGAATCATCTTCTATGAGCATGTTTTAGACTATACATTAATTCTAGTCAAAATTCTATAATCTTGAAATTATTATATCCATTTCACAGATGTGGGAATGATGGTTTAAAGATATTTAGTATTTTATCCAAGGTTACATGAAAAAGATGGGGCTCAAATCCAAGTATGCTTAAAGCCAAATTTTAGGTATCTTCCATTTGGCATGGCAAATCAATCCTGAGAGGAGTACTCTGGAATTGAGCTGTCAGTATTGTGTGATGGAGGCAACATCATTGGATGATAGGAAATTTAGAAGTAGAGTTTGACTTACTTCTTAAGAAATTTTAGATGAGGACAGAACTAAAACTTTGAATGAGTGGCAAATGTACTCGGAAAACATAAATTCTTGAGGATGGAACATATTTCAGGGCTCAACATCAGCATGTGCAGCTCAGGGAATACTAAGGCAGTGGTGTGCTAGATCCCACTCTTCTGTGCTTATAAAAGGTGATGGTTAAATATATAGAAAATTTTCAATCTGGTTTTTAACACAACCATTATTTAAAAATCATATTAAAAATAAACATGCTATTAAATTAATTATATCAAAATAAATGTGTTTATGACTCATTATTTCCTAATTATTTTACTATATTTTCTTATCACCTATTCTGTTGGAGATATTGATGCCTATTACTTTTATAGTGTAAATGATGTGTTACTTATTGTATGTTCCCTCCTAGTACTCTGTTCAGTGATATCACATTGGTAGCCTGGCATTGGTTATGATGGGAGTATTTATACAATGGAAATTGGCAATCACTACAGAGAGATGCTTCCATTTTTATTTTGTGGACTTCCAAGGCTTAAGAAATTGACAAAGAGAAAAGTAAATAAGGCTGAGAAAACTTAAATGCATTATGTTTCTCACTGCTCTGTAATAGCACAAAATGTCAGATCACATTGAATTGCAATAATAGGTTGGCTGTGGAAACAATATATGAGGACTTCACAAAAACTAAACATAAACAATTGGTCAAAATCAATTAGTTTTGGAATTTATAATGAAGGTATTGTATTTTGTATTACTATTTGTAAATTACTTGCCATATATTTTTACATCAATAAAATATAACACAGTATTCATTTTTGTCTGAATAGACAGGTCTTAAATATTTCCAATCCACTACAGCATGAAAGGATGAAATTAATGAGGAAAGCTGTAGAGTCTGGTACCAGTCAATATACAAAAATCAGAAATGGAACACAGACAAAGCAAAAGTTGATAGCACTTAAAAAACACTAGAATTCTTGCAAAAGTGCTGCATCAATAATAATGGCTCTATCGATGTAGCCCTTTAGTCAGAATATTGCTTAACACCTTGGACACATATTTAGAAAAAAAACAACAAATATTTGAAGCTGGGAAAACCTGGTAATGTTTATGGAAACTCATGCAAAACTTCAGATTACAGGAAAAGAAGTAGGGACGAAACTATGAAAATCCATGCTTACATTACCTCATTTGCCTGGAGTTGGATATTACAGAGACAAAATATCACCTGCTTCAAGTTATTAAAATGCAGAACTCTGGCAAATAGAGGCTTTCAGGTTTTTTTGCTCAACATTTATCAATCCTAGCCAATATAATTCAAAGGGAAGTTAATTTTCTAGATATTATGTACCTCAGATAAATTATGTCTGCATGTATTTGACATTAAACCCTTCCAGTTCTTAGGAAGACTTTTTGTTTGTAAATAAAATTTGTCATGCAGTTTTGTTAAAAATTGGGCTTTCTTCTTTATTTACCTTTAGAATGATATTGTAGAAAATTGTCATTTAGAAGTCTTTCTATCACTATATAAACTCCAGGAACTTTTCATATTGTGTACTGCATACTTCCTTTCTCAGTATTCTTAGGCACTAGATCCTAAGTCGCTCCATTTTTTATGATGGGAGTAGCTTTTTTGGAAGATTTTCATTTTTTTCTGAAGATGTACAAACTTTATTAAGAAAATTACAAGACATTTTGTAAATAAAATTTGAAATTTTTTGTTAATTTTATTGAATTGTTTTAATTCAAGATCAGTTTTTTAAGTAGAAAAATTTTCTCACATTACATGTGCAAACACATCACTTCTTTTATTTTCTTCTGCAAGATTTTGAGAGAAAAAATAAGAATTCTTAAGTGTGCTTTTATTCTAATATTTATTTTTATATTGTCTTTTATTGCACTTTTATACTACCACTTGTCCTCCTTATACCCCCATCCCCCACAATCACTACACTGTTGTCTATGTTTATGAGTACTTTTTCCTTTTTGTTCAATCCCTCCAACCCTTAACCCCTCTCCCCTAGAGCTGTTATTTCTTTTTCGTTCTTTTTCTCTATTTTTTTAATAAAGCAAAGTTAACTGCAGAGAGGAAACTGAAGCAGTGATAATAAGTGCATTTTGTCAGGTAAAACAGAAAAGCAATGGTGAAACTTTCCAATTACTACTTTACCGTTTCCCTAAATAATTGGATCACAGTTTTATACCCTAATTCCATGTAAGACTAGCCATAAAACAAACACCATAGATTATGAGGAGCTCACAAATTAAATATGAAGTGGTGATATACTCAATGACATGAAGATATTAAGTGCAGCACAAAATTGGGTTATATGACAGCAGAACTATTAATCAAAAACATTGAATTAAGCCTCAGATACCTGTTACAGAGCAGTCATTCTCATAAATTTAACTGCTTAAAAGTACATACTGGTGAAACATTCAGTGGATTTATGATTGGTTGGAGCCTTATACTCCAAGAGCAGTATTATCATTTGTCACTTATTCTATATGTCTTTATTTGGGGTTGAGGACTCATCTTTTATATGAGACCATAAAGCTCATTAGGTCAAGGGCTTTGTCTTAAATGTCATTATAGCTTTGCATATTACACACCACCTGGTTCACACATGTTACCTGGAAGAATGGTATTTAATTATAAATTTACTACTGAACAGTCTTTCTAATGAAGTAATATGAATGGATATATATAAATTTTAAAGTATTCCTTTAATCATTTTTGGCCAAAACCATACTCTACTGTCAGAATACTAACTTCAGTTCTGGACTAAACTAGACAATGAGCAATTGTGAAGGGTTCACAAAAGAATCACAGTGTAATTTAAGGGCAGCATTCAGGAGAAAGTACTGGAAAACAAGGCATTTTTAGTGAAGGTCTACTTGTAGTTCTTGTGATTAAAGAGCTGTTCCTTTTGTTTGGGAAAGCAGAACAAGCAGGTTGATGATTTGAGTTAAGGATAAGAAAATAATATAATATATTTTATTTGTAACATAATCAAATGATGCCATTGTTTGAGATGAGAGGGCCCTTTTTTGCATAAACTGGTTTGCCAAGTGACTATGGCCAATTTCATAGTAGTAAAAAAGTCCAATTCTTCTTGTCTACAATTACAATTGTATTTAATACAATTTCCTCTGTATTAAATATTAGTCACTGCCTGCCACAATACTTTATAATCTAAATGGTCTTATGCGATGTAATTTAGTCCTTGAAGTCAGTCATTGTTTTTTGTTTACCTGATTGGTATCTCTTTTCCCTCTGATGAGAGTAGCTTATGAGGGCATGTGTGGTGGTGATGTATCAGAAGAGAAAATTCCTAAGAAGAAGAATAAAAAAGGACAATTAAATAATAGGAAGGGGAATATCCTATTAAATAAAAAAATAACTATTGTAAAGTAATTATTATTTTTTACTCATGGAAGCAAAGTAAAATGTATATACTTATACTTTTATTATTATAGAGTTTGATGAAGTTCTTCCAGAATTTATTATATAAAATAAAAAGCTCTCTTCTGCAAAAGATAAGTTAATGAGAAATGAGTTATTAAATATTTTTAGTAGTTCAGCAATGATTAATAAGCTATAAATAATTATTGTTGGTAATATTAACTGATGCAATCAGATAATAATAAATTTATGCAATGCTTTGCACAAACAACTCCAAATGCACCTTAGAAATAAAACAGTGGCTTCTGGACAAGTTATTTTATCATAAAAAGAAATAAACTCAACAAGCTTACTTAAAATCAGAACTATAATTTTTATACATGCATTATTTTTACTCAGATCTTTTTAAGTATTTGTCTAAGTTTATTGAGTTACTTTATTTAGAACCTAAATGAATATTGTAACATCATTTGGTAATATCTGTGCCATGTATTAACTTCATTGCAGAAAGTAATATTATGTATATAAGGATACACACTTAGAATTTTATTATTGAGTTTATTAAATTTATATTTATTAAATTTATTGGGGTGACATTGGTTAATAAAATTATATAGGTTTCAAGTGCTCATTTCTATGATACATGATCTGTATATTGCATTGTGTGCCCACCACCCAAAGTCAAGTCATCTTCCATTGCAGCACTATTTTCAATGGGGACAAGGAAATTATCAAGTATCCTTCTATAGATGATTGGATAAAGATGTGATCTATATAGATAATGAAATACTACTCAGCCATAAATAAAGATGAAATACTGTCATTTGCAACAACATGGATGGACCTTGAGAATATCATTCTACTTGAAATAAATCAATCAGAAAAAGCTACAGACCATGTGATTTTATTTATATGCAGTATATAAAACTAAAACTCATAAACACAGACAACAGTATAGTAGTTACTAGAGGGAAAAGGAGCTAGGAGGTAGTGAAGGGGGCCAAATATATAGTGGTGGACTATATACTCAGTATTTTAATTATTTTTATATTTTCAGAGTCAATAATAAAATTTAGCTCATTTATGAAGTCATCCCATATTACATTTAAAAACACTTTCTTAGAAATAATTTATATCCATGTATTTTTATTTATTCAACACATATTTATTTCATGTCTGTTATAACCACTTGTGCTAGAAACTGTAAGGGATTCAGTAATGAACCAAAACGTAGCCTTGTGGAGGGGACAAACAATTAAAACAGACAGGCAAAATGATAAGAATATGAAGAGAATATGATGAAATTTCCAATTTGAATTGAAAATTGAAACATATGGAATAGCCAGACAGGAAGAAACAGGGAAAGAACAGATGGAAAAGCCTATACAAAACCTCCTAGCCAATCACAACCAGTCTTCCTCCTGGAATGCTCAATGTGGGAGCCTGTGGACTAAGAACGACCCATTGACTATGGGGTGGGAGAGAGGGAAAAGTAATAGTGACTTTATTCCAATATAAACTATTTTGTAAGAAATGTCTTTTGAGCAAAGAACATGTTTTATTTAAACATTTTCAATTTGTGATATTTGTGAAGCATTTTAGTAAATGAATAAATTGGAACTCAGGACACCTTACTGAGCTGGAAATACAAAGCTTGGGATTATCAGTATATTTGTGGCTGAAATATTAGGGACAGTTGAAATCACTGACACAGAGAAGTTCAGATGCCGAGTCTGGAGGAGACCAGAATTTGCACAAAGAGTGGAGAGGCAGAAACAATGGGAAACTTAAGAAATGTGGGAGCGCAGAAAGCATGTATCTTGTTACTAACAGCAGTTGAGGATTTAGGACCCGTGAACTACCTATGATTTCCTATTTTATTGGGTGTGGTTATATAATACAAAATATAAATTAAATGTGAGCTGAAGGAAATGAACCTGAATAACACAATATTTTAATCTATAAGAGAAATCACCAAAAAGGGGGTGGATGATTTCAAATTCATGGTAAGATATTGCCCTTTGATCACAGCGCAATGAGCTTTTTTTCTTTTTTTATATATATTTTATTGATTATGCTATCACAGTTGTCCCATTACCCCTGTTCATTCCCCTCCACCCTGCACACCCTCTCTCACGCACATTCCCCCCTTTTAGTTCATGTCCATGTGTCATAAGTCCTTTAGCTTCTACATTTCCCATACTATTCTTGCCCACCCCTGTCTATTTTCTACCTACTGTCTATGCTATATATCTCAATACCTTTTCCCTCTCTCTCCTCCTCCCACTGTCCTGTTGCTAATCCTTCATGTGATCTCCATTTCGGTGGTTCTGTTCCTGTTCTAGCTGTTTGCTTAGTTGGTTTTTGTTTTTGTTTCAGGTGTGGTTGTTAACAATTGAGATTTTGCTGTCATTTTACTATACATATTTTTTATCTTCTTTCTCTTAGATAAATCCCTTTAACATTTTATAAAATAAGGGCTTGGTGATGATGAACTCCTTTAACTTGACCTTATCTGAGAAGCACTTTATCTACCCTTCCATTCTAAATGAAAGCTTTGCTGGATAGAATAATCTTGGATGTAGGTCCTTTCCTTTCATGACTTGGAATACTTCTTTCCAGCCCCTTCTTGCCTGCAATGTCTCTTTTGAGAAATCAGCTGACAGTCTGATGGGAACTGCTTTGTAGGTTACTGTCTCCTTGTCTCTTGCTGCTTCTAGGATTCTCTCCTTCATTTTTACCTTGGCTAATGTAATTATGATGTACTTGGGTGTGTTCCTCCTTGGGTCCAACTTCTTTGGAACTCTCTGAACTTCCTGGACTTCCTGGAAGTTTATTTCCTTTGCCAGATTGGGGAAGTTCTCCTTTATTACTTGTTCAAATAACTTTTCCACTTGTTGCTCTTCTTCTTCTCCTTCTGGTGCCCCTATAATTCGGATGTTGGAATGTTTAAAGATGTCCTGGAGGTTCCTAAGCCTCTCCTCATTTTCTTGAAATTCTTGTTTCTTCATTCTTTTCTGCTTGGTTGTTTCTTTCTTCCTTTTGGTCCACTCCATTGATTTGAGTCCCTGTTTTCTTCCCATCACTATTGGTTCCCTGTGCATTTTCCTTCATTTCACTTAGCATAGCCTTCATTTTTTCATCTAATTTGAGACCAATTTCAACCAATTCTGTGAGCATCCTGATCACCAGTGCTTTGAACTGTGCACCTGATAGGTTGGCTATCTCTTGGTCAGTTAGTTGTATTTGCTGTGGAACTTTGATCTGTTCTTCTGTTTGGGCCATTTTTTTTTTTTTTTGTCTTGTTGTGCCTGTTACATATGAGGAGCAGAACATTAGGTGTTCACCAGGGCGGGGCAACCCAGTTGCTGGGTTGTGATGCTATATCTGGGGCCAGGGTCCAAGAGGGAACAATGGTGCTTGCTCCACTCTCCATCAGACTTCAGTCCATTCCACCCCTTCCAGCAAGCAAACTGGGCCTTTCTGGTACTAATTCCCATGTGGGTGGGCTTGTGCACATTCTAGGACCCCATGGGTCTCTCCAACGCACTCTCCTGTGAGTCTGGGTGTCTCTCTCTGCAGCTCAACCTCCACAGGTGTTTTCAGTCACTGCCCTGAGGCTCTATTTCTCCACACTGGGGCCTTGGGTTGCACAGTACCTTGCTTCACAGTCGCTGCCTTGCTGGGTCTGCTGGTTGCCATCCCACACCCAGGGTCTTCCAGCTGCTGACTACACACCCAGGGGCTGTCTGCTGTGGTCTTGTGTGCCTAGGATACCTCACATGCCCAGTCCCACTGCTCTCTGTGCAGTGACCCCTCTCTGCCTAGCTGCCTGACTCTGCTCCTCCTATCAGTCTGGATGAACATGTCTATTTTAACTCCTTGGTTGTCCAACTTCTATACAGTTCAATTTTCTGTCAGTTCTAGTTGTTATTCTGTTTCTAAATTGTTGTTGTTCTTATCTTGGTTGTGCAAAGAGGCACAGTGTGTCCACCTACGCCTCCATCTTCGCCGGAAGTCTCTCTTTTTTTCTTTTTACATAGAAATGGGAAGGAAGGGGAATAATGCAGGGGATCAAAGTAGAGTGATCACAGGTAAATTAGGGCATTTTCACATGATGTTGACATTTTTTTAATGTAGTGGAGGCAGGGGCATCAGTTTTTGTTTTGTTTTGTTTTTATTTTTGGAGAGAAAAATGATATTTATCAGGTACCAACTAAATGTTTGGTGCTATCTCAACCCACTTCATTTCATTTAATTATTAAAATAAGCCTGTGAGATCATTAGCATACCTCAACATAATAAAGGTAACATATAAGAAACCTGTAGCCAGCATCATACTCAATGGTCAAAAACTAAATTTTTTTACCCTGTCTGGTGTGGCTCAGTGGATTGAGTGCTAACGTGTGAACCAAAGTGTCACTGGTTCAATTCCCAGTTAGGGCACATGCTTGGATTGCAGGCCAGGTCCCTGATGGGGAGTGGTACATGAGAGGCAACCACACATTGATGTGTTTCTCCCTCTTTCTAAAAAAATAAATTAATTTTTTTTAAAAAAATCTAGAAGTTTTCCCCTAAGATCAGGCATAAGAGAAGGATGTCTGCATTCACTACTTCTATTCATATAGTATTGGAGGTTCTAACTACAGCAATAAAACACGAAAAAGACACAAAAGACATCCAAGTTGGAAAGGAGGAAGTAAAACTGTCATTGTTTGCAGATGACATGATATTCATGAAAATCCTATAGACTCCACCAAAAAACTACTTGACCTTGTGAATTTGGCAAAACAGGGATACAAAGTCAATATTCAGGATTCGATGGAATTTTTGTACACCAACAATGAAACATCAGAAATATAACCTAGGAAAAAATCCCATTTACTATACCAATAAGGGAAATAAACTACCTAGGAATAAACCTTACCAAGAAGGTAAAAGACTTTTACTCAGAAAATTGCAGAATACTGAAGAGATTAAAGAAGACCCAAATAAATGGAAGCATATGCAGTGTTCATGGATTGGAAGAATTAACATCATTAAAATGTCCATACTACCAAAAGTAATTTATAGATTCAAAGCAATCCCTATTAAAATACCAATGGAATATTTCACAGATATAGAAAAAATTTTCAGAAGTTTCTATGGAACCATAAATAACCCCAAATAGCCTCAGCAATTCTGAAAAAAAGAAGAACAAAGTAGGGGGGATCAGAATACCTGATATCAAAGTATACTACAAGGCCACTATAATCAAAGTAGTCTTGTAGGAGCAGAAGCTTTTAAAGTAGGAGAAGTACTAATGTTGCCAGATTTGGCAAATATAAATGCAGGATCCCTAGCAGAAATTTAACTTCAGTTAGCAATGAGAAATGTTTTAGTATATTTATGTCCAAGCAATATTTGGAAGAATGTATCTCTGTAGTAAGTAAATGAGGAAAATTTTGGAAATGAGGAAATATCTGTAGTAGATATTGTAAAGAACGTAAAAACAAGCTTCCTCAAAAAATATAGGAGTACAGCCACTGTGGAAAACAGTATAGGCTTTCCTCAAGGAATTAAAAATGGAACTGCCTTTTGATTTGTGGGGATTATACCCTAAGAATCCTGAAACACCAATTCAAAAGAAGCTGTACACTCCAATGTTCATAGCAGCATAATTTACAATAGCCAAGTGCTAGAAACAGCCTAAGTGCCCATCAGTAAATGAGTGGATAAAAAAAACTGTGGTACATTTATACAATGGAATACTACACAGCATAAAGAAAGAAGGAACTCCCACCCTTCATAAGAGCATGGATGGAATTGGAGAACATTATGCTAAGTGAAATAAGCCAGACAGTGAAAGACAAATATATTATCTCACTTATAAGTGGAACCTAGTCAACAGAACAAACAAGTGAAGAAAATAGAACCAGAAACTTGGTAATGAAGAAAAAGCTGACAGCAATCAGAGGAGAGGGGAGTGAAGGATAACAGAAGAAGGAGAAGGGTCATCAAGGAACATATATAAAGGACCCATGGACAAAGACAACAGGGAGGGAAGGACTGAATGTGGGGTAGGGCAGGGGAGAGTAATGGAGAGGATGGGGGCAACTGTAATTGAACAATAAATAAGTTAATTAAATAAATAAATTTTTTTATTAAAATATATAGGAGTAACAAATGTCATATGTGTGCTTCCATATCAGTGTCAATGAATGCATTAGTGGTTTCATGTGTCTAACTCTGTGATTTTGTTCAGAAATGTTCCACTACATATATATAAAACATAGATTCTCAACTGGTTAAATTTGTAGAGTTGTGGATTTGGTGGACAAAGTGTGGTGAAAGGGAAGAGAAGCAAGAGAGCCAAGGGTATTTTTAAAGAGTAGTCAAAATGAGTAAGCTAGATAAGAAAGTAATTTCAGTGATATAGCAGTTTTTGGTGATGAGAATGTACCTGCTGATGGGAAAGAAAATAAAAGGGAACTAGACTAAACAAAGTGTTTGTGTGAAAAACAAGTGGTTGGAAATGTTATCCACATGGATTTTGAAGTCAGTGAGGGTGAAGAGAAATCTACACACACGTACTAAATCCCTGAATAAAAAATAATAGAATTACCAGGTGGTAGGTATAATATATAGCCAATATACTGGTATGATTTCTTTTTATTATTATTATTTTGCATCAACATGCAAATCCATTCTCTTTTTCAGCTGATGGGTGATGGGGAGAGGTAGGATTTGCACTTCTAATGTGCACAAGGGTGTGCTTCCAATTTCTTGATGAGTACATGTTCTTAAGAAGGGATGTCAGCATTTCTCTGTGAATTTAGATTTACTTTTTCTAATCAATTGCCAAAATAAACACTATTCACTATGTTTTATAAAGAACTTTCTCCTGCAAAAATTAAGAACCTTTTATGGCACTTCTCCTTATGAGAATTAATTTTATAAAACATGTTTGTTTATTTCATATTCCATTTCATATTTTCACTACATTGAAATATATCTCTAGAATGTATAAATATGTTCTTGAATGTACAAATATGTTCTTAATTGAAATAGGATTCTAGGACCTACTATCCAGGTCACGAACATTAGCTATGCATGAATTGTATCTCTATATTACTTTTCCTAAAAATTCAGGAAAATTTTGTCATGTCATTGCCTTTTAACCTTTATCATGTAAGCTCAGCCAATTTAAGATTCTTCTATTCCCATTCCAATTCCTCTGATTCTCATTTATGTGTCTAGGAGATTAAGTAGTTATGACTATTTTGCTTATCTATATGGTGAAGAGTACTCTTTGACACAGAGGTAAACGCAGTATACCTTTAATACACAAATACCCTTAAATAAAGTAGTTCTCATCCTTCTGTTTCAGACCTAATTCCTGGATAGCAGGGTGTAAGGCCCCTTTTCATCACTATTCCCTTAGTTGCCTTACAACTTTCCTTTTTATTTTGTACCAGTTTGGAGGAGCTTTTTTTAGTCTCATTGGAATAGTTGTGGTGAGAGGAACTGGCTCTGTGTGAACACATATTCTTCCAAATTTTCTTCTCTTTTATTTGAGCTCTTGAATGCTAACCAGCCATTTATTATATTGTAAAAATTAAGGCAAAGAAAGAAGAATAGCAACATGTAGAAATACTATTTGTTTATTTGTTTAGTATATAGTTAAACACACAGGCACTCAGGCACTTGGGCATATACATGTACAATGCCAGGAGGAATTAAGGGCAATAGAGAAAAATAAGCAGAGTAAGGAAGATCTGAAGTGAGGAGTAGGTACATTTGCCAAATCAGGGTAGGCCTTGCTGATGAAATGAAGGTTCAAGGGTGACCCAAAGAAGTTAGAAGTGAGCCACATGCATATTTCAGAAGTATCCAAGGAGGGACAATAGTATGTCAAGCTCTGAGTGACTGGATTAGAATGAGAGATGATACAAGAGAGCAACAATGAGGTGGAGGGGCATTTATTAGATGAAGAAATGAGAACAGGATCAGATCTTGAAAGTTCTGTGGAGAGCAGTACCAATAAAATGACATTGGTCCAATCAAGATAGCATAAAGTATATGAAACAAACTGGAGTTATTCATGTCAACCAAGATGACTGCTAGTCAGCCATGACACTTTGGTCCAAGAGGGAAACTATTTAAGTCAGAGCAGACATCTGGCAAGGAGACACACCTAAGATATCTGTGCATGTGATCAGAACAGCCATATCTGCTGAGTGGGACCACTGATAGATAGACTTCTGGAGAAATTCCATAGTTGGCATCAGGGGTGCCAAGACACATCAAAAGACCCACAAGGGTGGAGTACACCACTTTCAAGGTATAGCTGAAGCAGGCTGCAGACCACTGTTGAGACAGCTGAGCTCCACACACCAGAGTGTTGCTCCATGCCACTCTGATCTCCCTTGGCACTGACCACTGGAGGCTTTGTCCTGCTGGACTAAACATTTTGTTTGCCATGCTGCCCACTTTGCTCGAGAGATCCTTCCTTGCAAGACACTGATGACTCTGTTGTCTACCATGCTATCTCCTAGACCTGCAGATTGAGACCCTGGGTCTCGTGTTCATTATTCCCCATTGATCACTGTGAGTGTGTGTGTGTGTGTGTGTGTGTGTGTGTGTGTGTGTTGTATTTCTCTTAGACTGTTAGAGTGTAAGTAGAATATTAATGTATGTTAATGTTCTACTCTGAGTGAACCTAGATTCAATAAAAGTTGAGTGAATAACAGTTACTATGTGTGACTTTTGTCTATTCCTTGTTGCCAGGCTGCTCAGCAGGAAGCTAGCCAAGCCATTGTCTGGCTGAATTATAGGAAAGACTATATCATGAACATACCTTTGTGAAAATTCTTTAGATCATCATCAAGACTTTAAGGTCAGTGTGAATGAGATTTCAAACCAACCATCACAGAGTTTTGAATAGAGGAGTGACATGATCTGAGTTGCGTTTTGAAAAAAAGATCCTTGTGGTAGGTGGGTGAGGAACTTGCTCGTACTGGAAGAACAAGGCTGGCAACATGGGACTTGTTATTGTTATAATAAAGTAGATGGTTGTGGTTTACCAAGTAATAGCTGGGGGGATATCAGAAACAGTCAAATTCATGACATACTTTAAAGGTGAATCTAATGCCATTTGTTGATGGATTAGATGTAAGGCATAGAACTTACGCTAAATAGTTGACAAAGTTAGTGACAATTTTCATGACGATAACCATATGATCACACCTTTAACTGGAACATAATCAACAAAAGAAAAACAGCAAATGAAATATAACCAGAGACATTCAAATTAAGAACAATCTAACAATAGCCAGAGGGGAGGGAGGGAGGGACAGTGGGGAGAAGGGTTTTCAGGAACTACTATAAAAGAGTAGGCAAAACCAAGGGGGAGGGTGGAACCAAGAGAGAGAAGTGGGCTTGGCTGGGGTTAGGGGGAGGGGTGGAGAGAAAATGCAGACCACTGTAATTGAACAACAATAAAGTAATTTTAAAAAGATGGTAATCTTCAGTATATTTTATTAATATTTACCTTAGATTCTTAAGGTATATTTATCATCCATATAATATTAACATATACATAAATGTGCATTGATTTATCTAATGCCAAATAAAGACTTTGAGGTAATAAGTGCTAATAATACTATCAGTGTTTTTCTATTTAAATTCTCATGCCAACACAGTTGCCATATTCCTTGGATTCAATTTCACTTTGAAGATATCATTTCTTTTTTTTTCATATTTCTCTCTCTTTTTTTATTGGTGTTCAATTACAGTTGTTTCTATTTCCCCCCACTATTCTCCCCCACCCCAGCCATCCCTACCTCCCACCCCTCTTTGGCTTTGTCCACGTGTTCTTTATACATGTTCCTTGATGACCTTTCTCCCTTTCCCCCCTGTTATTTCTAATGGCATGCTATAACCACTAGCCAATATTACAGGGATTTCAGCTCTTAAATTTCTAAGACTAAAATTCTCATATCCAGCTTTAAAAAACATCCCACTTAATAAATATTTCACTTTTTAAATAAGATATGCAATATTACAGAAAGTCAGCTTAATATGATGAAATTTAATATTTGTTTTGGCAGTAGGTTTGAGTATATTCCTGTATATAGAAGGTCCACTTAAAATATATGCATCCCTTATATAATTCTATGTGTTCATATATTTATAATATGTAGATATGAGGATTTAAAAGTTATTTGCCTATATTTTTATTCCAGATCCAATTAAAAATATAGTGCTTTTGTAACATCCATTTCTACAGTAGCATTGAAAACTTGTTTTAATAGTATCTCTATTATCACAAGTAGTTTAAAAGATGTAGGCTATTATAATTATGATATATGAAGAAACCAAAATACTAAATGATTAATTGACTTAGAGTTATTTATGTAGTAAGAGTTTTATCTAAGATGTGAATCTAGAATTTATGATTTCAAGATCCCCCAAAATACCCTGGTCTAGTTCTTTTAAAATGGGGAGTGGCCTGGGGACATGCCATCTTTTACAGAAGTACTTCAAAATGTCAGATATGGCTGACAGAGAGCAAGTACATCTTCATATGTGACCAAGATAAGTGCTAGCTTTCTAGAGAAAAAGAGGTATTCTTGGACCTGTGAAATAATTTTTTAAGATGAAGGAACTGAGACTAGAGAAATACAATAAATTGTAATTAAATGATGAAGCCAGGATCCAAACCCATCTTCTGTGATTTCAAATGCTGCAGCATTGCTATTGTATCAGATTCTCTTCTATGAAAGTTAAGTCAAACAAATAACACTTAAGTAGCCCATATAGGCTATAAATTATACATACATACATATAAATATGTATACTTATATTTATACTTATATAAACATATAAGTATATATTTATATATACATTTATATATCTACATATTAAATGTATATTTAAATTTATATTATATACAAATTTATAGCCAGAGATAAAAGAAGATCAGAGGATCCTTGTGAAATATGATCATTATGTAAAGTTACAGATATCTTGCTATTAAATGATTCTTAAATGGTAAAATAATGATCTGGGAAAAGTGGTAAAATAAATCTTACTTCTTTTATGTTGCTACTTATTAGAGTGCTCTGTATCCCGCTGCACTTCAACATTTGAGAGGATTACATAGAACTTGGTGGGATGCACAGCATTGAAAATTATTTCCAGATAGGAACATAGAATGAGGTTTGGTTAAGGAAAGTGCCACTAATAAGGATGGATAAGACAGGAGTGTAAATTTAAGGTTAATCTTACACATATAAAGAAGAATATAATTCTATTTTCTTATTTTATATTTAGGGGAGGAGAGTTAAAAAGGTTTGAAATAACAAAATATAATCTTCCATCAGGTAAATATTTTAAATACTGAGAAAGGAATAAAACTTATTTGCCTATGGTATTATTTGGTGATATAAATCTCAAAAGATAAGGAGTGGAATATGTAGGGATTTCCCATATACTCTTTGCCTTTACTTATGCACAGTCTCATCATTATTAAATTCCCACACCAGGGTGGGACATTTATCATAATCCATAAACCTATGTGAATACACTATTATCAACCAAAATCCACAGTTTATATTAGGGTTTCTCTTGACATTGTACATCCTTTGGGATTTGTTCCTTTCCTTAAGCATGCCATTCCTTCCTGCAAATACAATAGGTGAGAGATAAGTATGTCTTGCTAAGACCAGGGCTCAAGTTAGGCTGCCTTAGTCTTACCAGAGTGTTGGGAAAACCTTCTAAGGATGATGGTAGTTTTAAAAACACTTTTATGAGAAAAAGAGCTAAATTTGTAGTTAGACAAATATTGGTGGTAGTCCTCTCTCTAGTTCTTTGACTTAGATTAACAATCTAAATTTTCATGATTAATTTCTCTCATCTCAAAAATAGAAATAATACTAAACCTCACAGGCTTCTGAGAAATAATTGAACAATGTCACATGCATGTAATGTTTACATAATACCCAGCACAATTAATCATTCAGTAACTGGTAGATTTCCTTAAACTTTCTAAATATTATTTTACTCAAGACTAACATGATTAATGCCAAGTCCATCTTCTTCATAGAACTCTGTTGAACATATATTGACAAGTTTGTAAAAATCACAGAAAAATATGATATTTTACTATTATTCCCAAAGACCATGAGGCATCATCAGATTCTAGCCTTAAAAACAGGTTAACTTTAGCACAAGGTAGATCTGCTAATAAAACATGGGTAATCTTTTTTGGAAGTGATCAGAAAACTGAAAGTTACATTATTGTTACTTATAGAAAATGATCTACTTCAAATGAATCTCTAAATTTACCATCTTGTCTTGTGCTTAATTTACTTCCGTGTGACTTTGATCTATGTGGGGAAAAATAGAGAAGAGAAAAATAACACAGTCTGATCATTTATTTTTGTTTCATGGGCATAAGGCAAACTTTCAAACTATTAAGGAGTTTTATTTAATAATTAGCTTATAGCATATTAGTATTTTTTAATTTAGCATAGGAATCCCAAGCTTATGCCTATATTTTGACTTTTATTCTATTTTTTGACCAAATAATTTTAAACAGTATCTCATTCTATTGATTTATAGTCTTATTTTTCCAATTATCAAAAGAGCCATTTTCTACATTCACATCCATTTTGCTTGAATATAACAAGATCAAATATTTAGTGATTTTGTATGACGTTCAAGTGCAGGACAGTAATGAAGTACATATCTTCTCATTATCCTTTGTTTAGATTTGTAGAGTTAAACAATAAATTGTGTTATTTTACTTGGCCTTCAGTTAATCCTATTAGAAGCTGAGCTTATAATTTACAATGAAATGAATTAATTTTGAAGCATTCTGTTGTTGCTATTGTACCAAAGATAATTATCTCTATATCATCTAATATTCACTTCTCATTAAAGATGAATACAGAATTAGTGACAAAGTGGGATTTTCATCAAATGCAAAACCACATAAAAATGAATGCTTCCTGTGCTGTGACTTGAAAACCCAAAAAGCACTTTAATTAAAATCTGTTAATTCTCATTATAGAACTTGTATTTCTGCTTCAAACACACACATAAAAGCACAGATATATTTTGTGTAAAACACAAAAAGTGTGAGGAAGTGTCTCAATCAAGCGTAATAAACTGTTTATGATAATGCATTCATACTTTTTTGTTTACACAAATCTTGGGAATATTGAACTACTATGATTCCTTGTAAACTGCTAACAGTAAACCACCCTTATGTTCCAAGGTGTATTTTGTAAATGAAATAATAAATAAATTTCACATCAATCAGGTGATTTGGTAAATAAAATAAAGGTAAAACATATTATTTTGAGACTTCTTGGAAATAATTTAATCAAGAGGTCTGCATTAATACATTTTTGTCACATAAGTTATAAATTATACATAACACAGCATAACATTAAAACATTAACCTAACAACAAGGGACTATCACTGGTTAAATAAAGAGAAAAAAAAAAAAAACAACTAAAGTCTTCCTGACAGATCTGACTTTCTTTTCATGTTATACTGTATGTTAGCACAAATTTATTATTAAAAGCATTTCAATACTATTAATCCAAAATTTCATTTTTGTCAATCATGCAAGGAAATGCTAGATGTATCAACATGTTCAGTTGGTTTACATGTTAACACCAACCAAAATCTAGTCTTTGTTCCTTATGTTGTAATAAAGTTTTGAATAAAATACAAATATCTCAGTGTGAAGAAAGTAATTTGTTTTGCATTTTCCCCATGGTTTTATACAACATTCTACATTTTATAAAGTGTAGCTCTACAAAACTGCCTTTTTATAAACTTTCTAGAACATTATTTACCACTTTACTATAGGTTTTCCTAGCTCATAGAAAACAGAAAATAATTCTTGCCATACTTTCCATGCCACACTATTATAATCTGCTTGTTAAGAATGCTCTAGGGCATGCAGTACCACCTTATGTTGTGGTGCATTTAGACTGAAGACCATATGTGGTGCTATCCCAGGAAACAGCAGGGTTTAGCTACAGGGTTGGATGCTTCCTTTTTCCCTTATCCTAACAGGCCCTGCATTTATACATTGTTGCCATCATTGCTATTTATTTAGTATAATCAGTATACTTTTGCATTTATTAATGCTATATATGGCATCATTGCATGCACCTCAAAATTCAGAGCTTTGTAAATTAAAATGCAACATTCTGTATTATATAGAAGCAAGGTTACTCAAAACTAAGTTTGAGCATCAACTAAATCTAGTTTGGAAAAAATGAAAATTATTATATTGCATAGATTATCTTCCACTTAAAAGGTGTAATGTGAGGACACTTGTCATACTGTGTTGGATAGATTGATGAAAGCGTGTCAGAGGCAAGGGTGTATAGTCCACTAGATCTGGTTATCAAAACGTCCATTATATCTTGGTCCATAAATTATGAGATTACTATAAAATTATGCAGTGTATTCTTATATCTATATTTAAATTTGTAGTTCAAGTTTATAATAGTATTCTGAAGTTATTATTCAATCTATAAATTAAATACAAAGATTAAGGAGAAAACTTATGTAACAAGGACTTTGAATTTCTGTTCCCTGAGAATCAGAATCTCAGAAAACAACAAATAATTATTTATATTTAATTTTGATTTTGGTAACTATTTTAAATTATTCCAGATCATTTTCTTTAATGAAGTACTATTCTCCAGAAGAAAAGAATTTTTTTCAATTTTTTGCATTTTCTTTTGATTTTTTTTTTTTTAGGATTTCCATTCCCTAGCTCCTATGACTCTTCTAGTATGTTGTCCAATTTTTCCATTAGAATTCTGATGAACTTAAATGCAAACAAATATTAGAAAATTGAAATCAGCAATATACAAACACATTAAATGTCACATTTAAGTAAAATATATTACATATATTCAAGGCTGACAACATTGTAAAGTGAATTTATTTGACCATATCTACAAGAAAAATCATATGATTATATCATTGATGTGAAAAAATATATTTGATAAATTGAAGCATGCATTTATGATAAGTACTCACAACTTATAAGAAATAGAATCAAACTTCCCCAACTTGATCGAGAGCATTTACAAAATGTACAGTTAACATTTGATATAATGGTGAAACTGAATGCTTTCCCCCTAAGATTAAGTGCAACACAAAGATATGGTCTCAGCTTTGATTTCATACCGGAAGCCCTATGAAATTCAATAAGACCATAAGGGCAATAAATCTATATGTGTAGATTGGCAAGAATGAGGTATTAAAAATAAGATTGTAGGGAATATATAATCCACATATGAATTAGAGTGAGCATTGTGTATTGATGTGTCTCAGAGGTATCTAAATTCACACTTTGATTATATGTGTGTGCTTTTGTGGGTATATGTATATACAATCATGTGAAGTATGATATAATGTAATATGTAGTGTGCCATTTTCTTCCTTATAGAGCTCTTTTAGAGAGAGAAAAAATGCATTTGGATTTTTCTTATAATTTTACATGTAAAATGGATTCCATTACAGCTAAAATAGATAAAAACTTCCATGGTTAATGAAGAATACAATTGTAAAATAATAACTAACAATGTTTCCTGTTGAAGGAAGTAATTAAAATCTTATTTGTGAACCATATAATTTATGTGAGTATGTAAATCTATAGTAGTTGATTAAAACTCTCATCATTTTTCATGAGCATAACTGAAATAAAGATGTAAGTGTTTGAGGATGTTGTATACATTGTTATTGCTTCAAAGTAATTTTCATAGATTATAGGCTCCAGAGTATGAGATTCAGTAGTGAAATGAGTGAAATAGATCTTTTATAAGAGTTTTTACTGAATGTTCTTTTTTCAAAGGAGTAGTTAAAGGTAAATGAGGAATGTCTCTTTTAAAAAAAAATCCACCAGAATTTTCTATTTAAATTAATTTCCACCTTAATTTTTCTAAAAAAAAAATTGTCATATATTCCCCAAGTAATATGCAAACAAAGATTAAAGCAAGCTATAACAACCTCAAATGCATTTGTTAGTTCACTTCCAGGCTTAAGCAGAAATGATTTCTGAGAGAAAATGTCATTACATTTTAGTTGGGACATTGAAAGTCTTGACACTGAATTAAGTCCAATAAAGTCACTTACTCTAGTGCAATAGAAATATATGAAAACATTTGGGAAATTTGCTTTGTACATACACCCTTAAAGATTGCTTGTGTAATATATAACATACTTAATATATTTTGATATTTCCTCTAAGTTTAGAATACTGTTAGTATTGCTGTGCATTTTGCAAGAAAATTTCTGTCTCTGTGTATGGGACAACCATAGATTACAATGTCCTCACTTCTTAAAAGTCTTCTCTTAGACTATTGCTTCCTGCTGATTTCATTGAATTTCTCAGAAATACACATCATCACTCTTGCTGTTGGCAGATAAGGTGGATCTTTTGAATTTACCTTTCTTTACTTACCTGCATTCAGAAGACATTGCATTCGAGAGTGTTCTCTAGAAGCCAAAAAAACATAGTGCTCACTTCAATGAGTAGTCAAAATGCAAATAATTGAACGAATTACTGTACTACTTGAAAACTGATAAATGTTACAAAAAGAAATAGTAGAAAAAATATATATGCATAGATACACTTTATTGCATTGTTTCCAGTGTGTAATTATAGTACAAAACTATAGAACAAGTTTTTATGAGTTTGCGTACATTGTTGTCCTACTCTCCCTTGTCTGACAATTCTTACTAATATAGTTATCATGTTGAGGCTCTATCAGATGTGAATGTAATGTGGAAAATATTGAATCATTGGCTAACACTGAATAGCTCTCAACTCATAAATGTAACACATAAACCATAATTTTATGCTTCAATAGTACCAGTATTCACAGTCACAATACTAAGATACCTGTGACTCTCATGTTTTTTTTAATAGTGAGTTTTAGAGGAAGTACCATATATTTGTCTTTTTAGAGTATAGTACAATAAATAGGTAATGAAATTATTAGAGCTACTATTTCTCACATTACCTCTTTAAACATAAGTAATCAATTGTATTACCTTACTCATAATAAAGAGATAAATCCTTCTATATTACTCCCACAAGCTAGATATTCCATCAGCTTATTCCTTAGTTTGCAATAGATGTAAGAATGGTTTCATCTACTGAGAAATCTCTTCAGCATTAAAACACATTGGAAAGACAAAGTTTGGATGAGTACGGATCCTTTCCATGAAGCCATAGACTTCTATGAAAATTCTGATTCAATTAAATTAATAATAATAAAAATGATGAATGTAGAGATCAGATTTATTGTACAATGAATTAAACCTACAAACATGGGAAATCTTAAACAATATAATTCTTTTCAGTTTCAACTATAAATCAACAAACAGGAATGAAGTCACACCTAAGAAAGAAATTAATGTATATCTTTGTTATGGAAAAATTATCTAGATATATAAGTATAACTTTTAAATGTCCCTATTTAAATATAGTTTTAAAAGTCACTTAAAAACATTTAATGTTTGTTTTCAACTGTAGCATAGTAAAGCATTATTACACAGCCTGGTCATAGGGAATGGACAAATTACATCAGGTGAGATGGAACTCACCTGATGAAAAATCAGGTGAGAATGGAACTTTTTATCTCTTTTGGGAAAAGGTGACAACATGATATAAACTTGTCCCAAGGACTCTTAGAGACTCCTGAGTTCTGTTACTTTTATTTAACTCCTGTAGGAACCTATATGTGTTTCTGCCAATGGGACCTTTCACAGCAAAGACAGTGAAAGTGCCTTTATCTATATAGGATTGCACAAAGTTAAAAATGCCTTCTAGCTTGTTTTTCAGCACCAGCTCATTTTTTTTACTTAACTTATTTTTCTATGTCAACACATGATTGAGATTAAATATTTTAAAATCTGGGAAAAATAAATAGCATATGAATATACATATACTCACTTCTTTATCAAATGTTATACAATTTAGTCATATTTGCATTACCATATTTTTAACCAGAAAGGATGTTGAAGGGATAATGGGGTGAAAAGTGGGAAGGGTTGTCAGTAACATGTCTAAAGGACCCATGGACAAAATCAAAAGGCGATAGGATCAAGGGAGGGAAGTGGGGATGACTGGGGTGGGGAGAATGGGGGAAAATGGAGACAACTGTACTTGAACAATAAAATTTATTTAAAAAATGTACTTTTGGGGGGTTGGAAATGGGAAGGAGGTGGGGAGGTCTGAGGGGGATGAGCTGGGATGGGAGTAAAAGACAGAAAACTGTATTTGAACAACAATTAAAATTAAATTAAATAAATAAGGAAATAAATAAATAAATACTAAATAAGAAAAATGTATTTTCAGTTTAAGCCCCTTTTACGCTTCTCTCCCCCAAAGTCATTTCTATTCTTTTTTCCCCAAAATCAATATTTTAATTTGCTGTTTATCTTTAATATAATTGTTAAATGGGTATCTCTAAAATATAAAATTTTCACATTTTAAATAAAAATTATTGCATATTACATGTTATTATTCATCTTTCCCTCACCTTTAGTTATTTAAAAAATATGTATCTACATTGATGTGTATGTCCCTGGCCTCATTCTATTTCACAGGTGCAAATCTGTTTGTCTTTACACAGAGGATTACCTCTTTTAATACTGAAGGGAGTTCATATGTTTTGAAAATGTCTATCCCTCAATATCCTTTCCTGTGGTTGGGATTGTCAGAAAGATACATTTTTATCAATCTCAGTGATCTGGAATAATACCTTACTTTCATTTAATCCTCATTTCATTAAATATTTTTTAGCTTTGTAATACTGATTTGCTATTGAATTCCCTCTTCTCTGAAATACCTGTCCATATACCTTAAATATTTTTATATTGGGTGGTCTTACTGTTTGTGTATTTGACTTATTGGATTTTCTTTAAATTTATGAATACAAATTTCTTTTTGGTTCAATGTAATTTTAATATCATTTTGAGAGAGTTATCTTTTTAATATGTGCAAACATATTATATTGAATATAATTTTAAATTTTAATGTCAAATTTTTTATTATACACTTAATTATTTTTTCCTTATTTTTATTTTTAAAGTATTTTTATTCATTATGCTATTACAGTTTTCCAATTTTTACCCCTTTATCACCCCTCCACCCTGCCCCCTAACCCTCCAGCACTCCCCCTTGTTCATGTCCATCAGTTGTATATATAAGTTCTTTGAGTCTTCTCTTTCCTATACTATTTTTGTCTCTCCCCTTCTATTTTATGCCTACTAATTATCCTTCTTCTTCCCTGTACATTTCCCCCCCTATTCCTCCCTTCCCCCTCCCCACTAAAATCCCTCCAGGTGATGTCCATTTCTCTGATTCTGTTACTGTTCTGGCTGTTGGTTTAGCTTTTGTTTTCATTGTTTTTCTTTTCTTTTAGGTTTATTTGTTTCTAGGAAGTCCAGGAGGCCCAGAGAGTCCCAAAGAAGCTGGGCCCAAAGAGGAACACACCAAAGTACATCATCATTAAGTTACTCAAGATTAAATATAAATAGAGAATCCTAAAAGAAGCAAGAGGAAAGGAGAGAGTTACCTACAAAGGAGTGCCCATAAGACTATCAGCTGATTTCTCAAAAGAAATCTTGCAGGCAAGAAGGGACTGGAAAGAAGTATTTGAAGTCATGAAAGGCAAGGACCTACATCCAAGATTATTCTAACCAGCAAAACTACCATTTACAATGGAAAGGGAGATAAAGTGCTTCTCAGATAAGGTTGAGTTAAAGGAGTTCATCATCACCAAGCCTTTATTATATGAAATGTTAAAGGGACTTATTTAAGAAAAAGAAGAAGATAAAAATATGAACAAAATGACAACAAACTCATAACTATCAACTAATGATTTTTTTAAATTTTATTTTAATCATTATTCAAGTACAGTTTTCTCCCCTTTACTCCCAATCCAGCCCACCCACCCCTCCCTCCCAATGATTTCTGATCTAGTATATTCTACCTTACTCTGAAGTCATTAAAATTTTGAAAATTATTTTCTAGAGGTTTTAACAATCACTTATTTAGACTTAATATATTTTAGTGGCATGAGATAGGAAAAATATATTTTTACTAGTTCTTTAAATATGATTTCTTTTCTCACCAAATGACAATTATTTTGAATCTAATGGTCCATTTTAATCTCTGTGTCAACAACACAGTTTCTTGATATATATGATATTCATCATATTCTTAATCTTAAAGTTTATCTAAATTATTTTCTGTCCTTTAGCCTTTTATATAATTGTAGCCCAACTTTTCATATTTATGTCTTTTCAATTCTTCTGGGTATTTAAAACAATAAATACATGGATTAACTTTGGAAAAGTGGTATCTTATAATATTTGTAAGCATATTTGTAAGCGTATTATAGTTCTTATTTTTGTATTTTCTTTTATATTACTTAGTAATGTTTAGTAATAATTCCAGGAATGTCTGTTCATATTGGTTACTATAATATCTTACAGATACTATACAGTTTTGTAACTAAGGTGAATGGGTCCTTGTTTTTCCTGTTATAGTTTCTCATTGTGTGTGTGTGTTTGTGTGTGTGTGTGTGTGTAAATGAAATAGGGAAGGTAGGGGTCAATCATCACTGATTGTATATGGCTGATGGATTTGTATTCTCTGTGTTCCTGATATATCTATCAGTCCAAAACAGGTTAATGGGCTCAAATTATTAGAATATGGAATGATTCTCTGATTTGGACATTCTATAGATGATCTTGTCTGCATGCAATTAGTAGATACATGTTTAAGTCAAGTTAGATATTTAAAAATAAACAATCCAAAAAGAATGTGAAAAAAGGATCTGAATTAGTATACAAATTCAGATGCATCTGGTTTTCCATAAATGTTTCTTGAATGTTTATATGGACTATTCAGTGTTTCTAACATGCTCTATGTTTTATTAATTAAATACATCCTGAGGAATATATCCTTATTCTACTTCATTTTATTAAAAAAAAACTAAAGATCAAAAATTCCATCACCATCACAGGTAATGTAGTAAGTGGCATAGCTGTGATGTAAAACTAGGCTCCTGGTCTCCAAATCTAGTACTCTTATTATATCACAGCTACCATAATAAAAATAGCAACTTGGATATTCATCTTTAATATTTCTATTGCCTACTATTTCAGCATTGTTTACTTTCTAATGAAAGTCCAACTACAGAATTTTCTTTATACTATAATTAAAATATTTTCTAAGAAAGAAGTATCATGAGTCTTTGCATTATCTCACAATAGTGAACTTCTTCATTAAATTCTTCATTGATTTAGCAGATCCTGGAAAAGAGCATGACAAGGTGACTTAAAGGTAGAAGGAAAGACCCAAAGGACTGGTAGAAGATCATCAAAGGTAAATTGAGGCAACTGCAGGTTAGTTTTCCCATTAACATATAGCACAATTATCCAGGGAAAGAATAACTCAAGGGACAATTTGACCCTTATCAAAATGGCAGCTAGTGTTTATCACTCACTCTGTTCTTCAGTGGAGCATGGTTGAGTTGTTTCTGAAGTTGATTGAGGATGCCAGCTCTCAGTTACTATAGGCTACCAGCATTAAAAAGAACTCATCAAAGATTTCAAATGTCTTCTTAACCTTAAAAGCCAAACTAAAGTCACTTTTTCTCTAGTGAACCAAACATGTGCTTTATTTTATTTGTTGTTTATTTTTTTGTCCAGTGGGAACTAATTTCCCTGAGGATTCCTATCAAATACTACCATATATTTGCATTATTCACTTGATTGCAAAAGCTCAATAACATGCAAAATTTAAAATATACATATTATAGAGCTGCATATATGAAAAAAACTTCTCTAGAAGTTGATTGAACTTTTATTTCATTTTATGGAGTAACAGGGAGTACAATGGAATTAAAAATGCAATGCAGTATACTTAGGCTTCCACTAAAAATTTGATCAACTATCTTGTTAATATAATATGAAAATACTTATAGTTGGGATAGTATGGATAATCATGTCCTGCAAATGGATATTCACTTCAGTTTCCAGTTTCTCCAATGACTTGGACATTATTTCTTGAGTTAATCTGACTAAAACAGCCATGAGCTGCTAAAGCACAGAGATTGTTAAGCATGGGAAAATCCATGCATTGAAATTGATGCCACAGCCAAAAGTGTGTGGGTGGCCAGGACTCAAGTCTGAGATGATAAATTTGTAGTTTTCTTTCAGCCAGCTTGGCTTCCCGAATATTCATACTGATCTTTGCCCTTTGGCACTGTAGGACTTCAAGGTTGTGGTTAGAAATCGGGTATTCATGCTGTACTTGTCTTTGTTAATATGTTCCTATTTCTTTGTTTGTTTATTTATTCTTGGATAGGGTTTGGCATAGAAAAATGTTTTAGAATGGATAACTTTTTATAAAATAACATTTAAAATGTAGTAAAACTAAAATATGCAATTTTCTATAACAAAGGACAAACTTATAGGCTTTACAGATTTGCTTGTTGACTCCTGATCTCAATTTAAGGTAATGGAAGTCCTGGTAGGTTAAGATGCTTACTAGATTTCATAGAGTTAGTAAAAGACAAAACTTGGACAGACTGAACTAATATTTTATATCATCATCATCATTTCCTATTCAACTCAGTCCAACATTTGACCTTTGTGAATATTGTAAGAGCATCAGGAATGGTTCAACCCTAATTGAAACTTATTCTTAAAAGCTGCCAGTATCCATATGATATAAAGAGAAGTGATTTTTTTGCTCAATATACATAAAGTCAAATTAGTTGATAAGATTTGTAGATAGATGTATGCAAGGTAACTAAAATATTAACATGCCAAAATACATCACTTAATTGTTACAAGAATGAGCTATTTACTCTACAGCACATAGTTCTCTGTCACAAAAGACCTAAAAGTATCACCTCATCTCTGCATGCCCCAATTGATATATCTGTAAAATGAAATGAAATAGATAGGTGATCTTGAAAATCCTTTTCAGCACAGTCTACAAAAGGTACTCAAAGCTAAGGAATAAATTTTCCCAAAGCCACACATTATCAGTACTGTGATGTCAAGTGTACAAAATGAATAAGGAAAAGATTGAACAGCCAAAAGTAATAAAGGTCATCATCAGTTAATTACTTCCCTGTTTTGGTACATCTCATATTTAAGAATAATCACAAGTTTGTTCCAGGAGTGAGAGGAGAAACTTATGTCTTTTTTATCTCTATCACATAATGATCTCAGGCCCTGACCTTCCTCATTTTATGCTTCTTTTAGTTTCTTCTCTGAGTTAACCTTATGTCAATTGTCTTTGGTCAAGCATTAAAAAAAAAAAAAAAACACCTACACTATACTCCAGCATATCTGTAGCTAGCAAATAAATTCTAGCATTGTTCATAAATAACAAAAGTCAAGAAATATGAGCAATATTATCCATTCATCCTGAATAATTTTTGCACTAAATGGATGGCTATTTTCAAGTTTTTGGGGGGCTCAGACCTTTACTGTTGCTAAATGAGAGTTACAAATCTCTCCAGATAAAGGGAGGAATGAATTCTGAGGCAGGGCAGAGCAGTTGGGCGGAGTTGCCTTTTCTTCCCCAGGGTGGAGCGCTTCTCCTATTCTCACTACATCTGGCAGCACAGATGGCAAGAAAATTAATAGGAGGGAGGGAGCTTTGACCTCATGTGGATATAAACAGGTCCTGAGACTACACAGGCAGGCAAATCCGATAATAGCTTTAAAAGAGACCTTGAAAGTTCATGGAGTTCAGCTCCCTGCTGCTGATAGAGCTGTACTTGACAAAGTCCTATGTCCTAGGCCAGCATCCTTGAGGTAATATGCATAGAGATACCAGAAAGGTCACCAAGGATGGCCATGTGGTTAATCTTTCTAGATAAGTGTGGAGAAAGGTTAGTAACATCTGTTTTATATTAGTACATCTTGTTGGAGATAGATGATGAGGAAAATGACTGCTTAAGCTCTTCCTATCGCATGTATTCAAGACATTAGAATCTTCAGAGACAAAAAACCTATAAATAGATGTTCATCTATAAGAACATTTATAGGGTTAACACAACTAGCCTGTTGCAAGAACATGTTGGTAAATTGACATTAGTCACTAAACAAATACCTATTAATTCTAAAATACCTATAGAATCATTGATCTGAAAAAGATATCTGGATTATGTACATGAGGTTGTCCTGAACTGGCTATTCAGACACCGTTAGCAGGATAATGACTAAGTCATTCCCACCCTCATAACCTTACCACTTCCCATTAAATGGGGACTCCATGTGTCAATGAACCTTAACCCACTGCCATTTGGAGGGTTTTAAAGAAAGATTTGCTTTTCTGATTAAAGGAACAAATTGATCTTGTGCTGTTCTTTCTTCCCTTCCACTTTCTGTTGAACATGGGCTTGATATATTGTAACCATAGAAGCAAAGCAACAGAATTTCAAACTGATGATTATGTTCCAGCAACTTTCCTGGCAATGTATTTTTATTATGTGAAAATAATTAACTCCCATTGTTAAGCCAGATGTACTTTATTAATTCAATTTGAAACACACCTAAATTATGTACTTACTAGTGTCTAAATTTTATTTACAATATCTTAATGACAAAAGACTCTCCCATGGTAGGTAGAGTAATTTCAATTCAACTCTTACTTCTAAATATTACTTCAACTATTATTTGTATAGGCTTATAATCTAGAAAGAATTTTCAAGTACTATGTCACCAAAATATTTTTCCTTAGCCTTGAAATTCTCTACTCCAATTATTTTACATTTCATCTTAAGTAAATGAACCACTCCATTGCATATTAAGACATGCATTTTTTCATTAAAACTAATTTTAGAAAAATAGTTGAGGAGCCCTGTTGTATATATCTGAATACTCTTAAAAATAAAACCTAAGAGAGATTATTATATATGAGGGGTATTTGAAAACTACATGTACATAAAGATCATAAATCATTTTGTATAATTAATGATTAGGAGATGCTGTTAAATTTGAATATCCTCAATATTTTACCAACAAATTCAAATTACTGATGTCTTTAAATAACATTAACTGTGATTCTCTCATTTAGCAGGCATACAGGTCATCTAGAAAACTTGTTAAAATCAATTTCAAAGATTGATCCAGTATGTCTAGTTGTGGAGTCCAGTAATTTACATTTATAAGCAGCTTTCAGCTGATCCTGATATTATCGGTCTGAGGCCCACATTTTCAGTAACACAGACTAAGAAAAATATCAAATAATGCTCTCACATTGTCACACATACACTTCTTCAAAAGAGAGAGACCGATTGTCTTTGGCAAATGTATTGCCATGTGCTACTTTAAAACTGTGTTTCTACTTACTATAACCATTGCAGAGCATTTGCAAAGCTTCAGTTGATATTTAGCCAATTTCCCAGATATATACTTAAACTTAGGTGAAAACCTTTCTATAAGTAACTCGTCTCCCTACTCTAATTCTGATAGCTTTTGTTTTAATGGGTACTCACCATTACTGTCTTTCAGATTTATTATAATCCATTCCAGGTCCTATGGTGTGTGAATAATCTTTAAAAACACACTGACATTATTACAAGACAGCATATCATACCAAAATTTCACAGAAAAATACATGACTGTATTTTGATGCAGTGATTACATTTCTAATTTTTTTAATTCCCATTTAAATAAGGAAGAAATTGTGTTACTCACTAATCAGTATTCTTTTCTTCTCTTTCTGGATTTAATCACATACATGCATACTGACACATTTTGTGTGTCAGAGAATTCAGGAAAGATGCTACTTTGTGCTTGATGGAGAGGGCAGGCTGCTATGATGAATCTCATGCAGCAGGTGTCTGATGGACTATTATTTAATCTCTGCTTTGGGGAAGAGCAATCAAATGGTATCTGTTGGTATTTGTTTAATAAAAACTCCAGATGTTGACAATGTTTCCCCATGGCTATTGATACATAATGATTTGCACACAGCTGCTAAAAAGCCATCAAGCCCAACTACTTTGTGACTATCACTGGAAATAATTTTTGTTGTTTGTGTGTTTTATGTATAGCCCTTATGGCATGACTCACATATTTTTCAAGTGTTAATTTAAGCCAGCTAAATAAGATTTAGTCACATTTATTTTCTCATAGTTCTGTAAAAAATCTGTTATATGTTAGTGGGGTATTCTGGTATAACAAGAGAATGTCATCATTTTGATTTGTCTATATAACCTGAAAATGCAATGAGCTATGTGTTTTTATATGGGGCGCTGTTTTGGTAATTTTATTTATAAAATATGTGTATTCAAACTTTAGATGCAGGCAAAAAGAGGAAATCACATTTTTTTTGATTTGTTGAAGGACAATTTATATTTTGACTCTGACTGTGTTTGTATTTTTTCTTGAGTTATAAAAATATTTTTCTTAATTTTATTTTTTAAGTCAGCAAAATTAAGGGAATCATGTTAAATTGTTCCACATCCAATGAAATAGTTTCAAAATGATTTCCAAATTGTGTCAGGACTGGTGAATGATTGGTCTCCCCCCATAGGAAAAACACTAGTTCTGTCTGGAGTTTCTTAAGACACATATGAGGGTGACAAGCCTCACCAAAAAAAGAATGAACATGTTAACAGCAACAAATCTCACATAAATTCCTTTCTTTTCCTCTCAGGTACTTCATTGTAGGTTCTTTTTCAAGAAGATGTGGGCAATCCTTATGAGATGTTTTAGGGGATAAGAGTATAGCTTAAGTTGCCAAAGCAGAGCTGCTCTGTAACTAAGTCTTGTCCACAGACTGGGCAGACAATATTTCAGGCTATGCAAAGTGAAATGAAGGAAAATGTACAAGAAACCAACAGTGAAGGGAAGGAAACTGACACTCAAATCAATGGTTTGGACCAAAAGGTAGAAATAAATATTCAATCAGAACAGAATAAATCAAATGAGAATTTTAAGAAATGAGGAGAGGCTTAAGAACCTTCAGGACAACTTTAAACATTCCAACATCCAACTCATCGGGGCACCAGAAGGAGAAGAGGAAAAGCAAGAAATTGAACATGTATTTGAACACATAATGAAGGAGAAGTTCCCCAATCTGGCAAGGGAAATAGACTTTCAGGAAATCCAAGAAGCTCAGAGAGTCCCAAAGAAGTAGGACCCAAGGAAGAACACACCAAGGCACATCATAATTACATTACCCAAGATTAAAGAAAAGGAGAGAATCTTAAAAGCAGCAAAAGAAAAGAAAACAGTTACTTACAAAGGAGTTCCCATAAGACTATCAGCTGATTTCTCAAAAGAAAACTTGCAGGCAAGAAAGGGCTGGAAAGAAGTATTTGAAGTCATGAAAGGCAAGGACCTACATCCAAGATTAATTACTCTATCCAACAAAGCTACCATTTAGAATAGAAGAGCAGATAAAGTGTATCCCAGATAAGGTCAAGCTTGGTATCATCACCAAGCTTGTATTACATGAAATGTTAATAGGGCTTGCCTAAGAAAAAGAAGACCAAAAATACAAAGAGTAAAATAACAACAAACTCACAATTATCAACAACCAAACCTAAAAAAATAAAAACAAAACAGACTAGGTAAACAAGTAGAAGAGGAACAGAATCACAGAAATGGAGATCACATGGAGGGTTAGCAGTGAGGAGTGGAGGGAGGAGAATGGGAGGAAAGTACAGGGAATAAGAAGCATAAATGGTAGGTACAAAATAGACAGGGGGAAGTTAAGAATTGCATAGGAAATGTAGAAGCCAAAGAACTTACATATAGGACCCATGAACATGAAATAAGGTGGCGTGGGGGTGATGCTGGTGGGAGGGGTGATGTAGGGTAGAGGGGAATGAAGGGGGAAATGGTATAACTGTAATTGTATAATCAATAAAGTATACTTTAAAAAAACCTTGGAAAAGCAAAAAATATATTAGAAAACACCTAATGATTATAGAATACCGTGTTAGGTTCTTATTGCTGCTGTACTAGTAGTACAAAATTATTTTAGACATAAATTTATCATCTTATAGTTCTGGAAGTCAGATGTATGAAATAGGTTTAACAAGGTAGAAATTAAGATTTCATCAGGGCTATGAGCCCTCTGTGGATTTCAGGGAAATTTCAATTTCCTTGCTTTTTCCAACATCTGAAAAGTATTCCTTGGCTTTTGGCACCTTCCTCCATCTTCAAAGCCAATAGAGTGGAATCTTTAATTTTCTCTCCAACTCTGGTATTTCCTTCCTTTGTCACATCTCCTTTTCTCCCTCTGACACTCTTTCCTCCCTCTTATAAGGGTCTCTGTGTTTACATTGGATCCACCTTATAATTCCATTACTTGTAAAGTCCCCTATCACAAGACCATTAATTCAATCAAATCTATAAAGTTGTAAGATAACATAGTCCTAGGTTCCTAGCATTATAATAGTGATACCTTGAGGGAGGATTATTTTATCTATCATGATTGCTACAAAAATTATGCACCTTCCTGACAAATTTTAGATAAGACTATTTATTCAGCCATGCTCTTTAAATTAAGTTTGGTGCAGTGTTACTTAAAAACACGTATGATTTATAAAAATTTCAAAATGTTCTTTAAAAAATATTTTAAGTAGTTAAATGTTACAGAGGCCTATGTAAGATTACAAAGAGGTTGAAAGATACAAGAAAGGTATTTTAGGGCTAGTTAAACTATATTAATTGCTACTAATTAACTGATTATAATATGAAGGGTAGAATATTAATGCATATAAATTAACATAAACTGATTTTTCATAAAGAATGTGTAATATAACAGGTATGATTGACATGTTTTCTTGAGGGTTTTTTATTCCCTGGTGATTATTTATGTCATTTTAATTTGAAAGTAAAGAATAGCATTATTAGAAAAACAAAGTAGTAAAGAAGAGAGTGGGGTGAGGGTACAACATATGACATCATTTTTTTTTGTAATTGTTGTTCAAGTACAGTTTTCTGACTCCACCCCAGCCCTCCCCACCTTCCTTCCATTACCAGCCCTCCATTATTGTCCATGTGTCCTTTACACTTGTTCCTGCAAAAGCTTCACCTTTTCCCCTAAAATTCCCTGCCCTGTCCTCTCTGGTCACTGTCAGCCTGATCTCAATTTCAGTGTCTTTGGTTATATTTTGCTTGTTTGTTTGTTTGTTTTGTTGATTAGGTTTCTGTTAAAAGTGAGATCATATGGTATCTGTCTTTCACTGCCTGGCTTATTTTGCTTAGCATAATGCTTTCCAGTTGCATCCATGCTGTAGCAAAGGGTAGGGGCTCCTTCTTTCTTTCTGCTGCATAGAATTCCATTGTGTAAATGTACCATAGTTTTTGGATCCATTCATTTACTGATGGGCATCTAGGTTGCTTCCAGCACTTGGCTATTGCAAACCATGCTGCTATGAACATTGGGAAGTATAGGTTCTTTTGAATTGGTGTTTCAGGGTTCTTAGGATATAATCTTAGCAGTGGAATTGCTGGATCAAAAGGCAGATCCATTTTTAGTTTTCTGAGGAAGTTCCATACTGTTTTCCATCATGGTTTCACAAGTCTGCAATCCCACCAACAGTGCACTAGGGCCCCCTTTTCTCCACACCCTCTCCAACACTTGTTTGTTGCTTTGTTTATGATGGCTATTCTGACTGGTGTGAAGTGGTATCTCATTGTGGTTTTAATTTACATCTCTCTGATAGCTGGTGATACTTGTAGGAGACTGTTCTGTGTGACATGGACCCAGCTCCCACTTGGAGATTCACAGGACCCATGCCCATGGATAGGTTCTCCCATGGGGAATCAGGCCTGTAATGTGCCTAGGCCACTTTGAGACTTGCTTTTTGCTAAAAACTCCCTCACCCTGAATTGAGACAGCAAGTGCTTACTGTAACATCCTAAAATCCACGCTAAACCTTCCAAAGATGAGTGTAACTGTCCAACTAGTCTTCCCTTTTCATTTGCAAATATCCCTCTTCTGTGATGTGATTAGTGGCATTGGCTCTGTTGTTTTCTGTAAAAGGTAACCACCAAAAGCCAACCTGTGCATAGTAAATGAGGACCATCATGTAAATGTGTTACAGAACAGATGGTGGGGTATGCAATTATTAGCCCACCCAGGGATGTCAAAAACTATTACAGAACACGCAGGGGCCAAGGGGTTTGAGGACAGTATACTATTACTGAAAGGAACTCCCCAGGTTTGTTAGGTCCCATGCCTCATAGGAAAGACATGTCTCAATGCCAGAGATTTGTGAAAAGTAAAGAAAATGTTTATTTAATGCTATATAGACTTAAAGTAGTGACCTAATGTCTTCATTAAAATATCAGAGTCCTTTAGGATATCCACAGACGCCCACAGTGCTTCCTTCTACCCCTGCCCTAATTCAGGGTAACATAACTCCGGAAAAGAAGCAAACGTCTGTGTTTCAGTCTGCTGGCACTGTCAGCTGTGTTGACATACAAGCAGAATCTCCAATTAATCCAAAGCCATGTGGCACATTCTCATGGCCTACTGTAACAGGGTGCAGCCAAGAGGGGAGGCCCAAATAGGGATTTGGAATGGGGTTCAGAACTCAAGATGTTCGGGAAATGTTAGGATGTCCTCACCCCCAGCCCCACAGGTGTGGGTTGGGGGAAGGGACACATGGAGCAGGGCCATTGAGACCTGTTTTGTATAGCACCAGCTTTGCAGCTAACCTCTGGTTTGGTCATTTAACATATCTATAAACTTTAACTGGTTGCAGTTGCGGCCATGCTCTGAGCCAGGGGAATGGAAGTAACTTCCCCACCAAGATATAACTGGGAGGCAGGTCCCCCGAGTTACAGCGCCTGCGTGGGAGCTTGGAGATGATTGGCTTCGTGACATGGTGCCAGGCCTGCCCAGACTCAAGATGGCAACCCAGTAAAGCTGGAAGGCTTTGAGAGTACTGGCAGGTATAACCGATTGTAGGAGGAGTCGGAAATGGGGTGCAGAGGAGGATTGGTGCAGGGATTTAAACCTAGAAGCAGCTGGGGCAGTGGAGGGAGAATCATTCCGTCTTTAGCAGAGTGGGGACTCCTGCAGTCCTGCAAGAGAGAATCACCATGTGGCTTTAGCAGAGAACCGCCACTCCTCACTCGGCTTTGGCAGAGTGGTGACCCCTCTCCTTGCAGCCATTTGGAGGAGAACCATGCAGCTTTGCCAGAACAGAGACTCCTGCAGCCATTGTGCAGAGAGGACCACACGGCTGGGACAGTGGAAAGAGAACCTAGCGGCTTTAGAAGGGGGAACCACCACCCGGCTTTAGCAGAGATCCCGGCAACACAGCTGATGGTGCCGGGAACTGAGGGAGGCCTACCAGCTGAGACAGATTACTGGGAAGAACTGGGGGCTGCCTGAGTCACGGACTTCTGTTTCTTTTCCTGAGATGCAGTGCCCCAGACTGGGCAAAAGGGGGAAGGAAGTACTGTGTGTGTTTGTGGGTGTTTAAGGGACTTTGGGATTTTGATGAAGATATTAGGTCACTACTTTAAGTTAGTATAGCATTAAATAAACATTTCCTTTCCTTTTCATGAATCTCTGGCATTGAGAGACGTCTTTCCTCTGGTGGCGACATAACAAACCTGGGGGCTTCCTTTCAGGTAATAGTATATCATCCTAGCCCCCCACCCCCCTTATTCTTCTGTAACACTACTGCCAAGAGTTCTTTCACCCTTTTTTCAGGCAAAGTCTCTCCTGCTTCCCAGGCCACGCAGCCAAAGGGAGCACCATGTGGTCCTGTTCTTCCAAAGCTGTGGGGGTCTGTACTCTGGCAAAACCACGTGTATCTCTCTGGAAAGCTGCAGGGAGGGGGGCATCACCACTCTATCAAAGCCAAGTGGCGATTCTTTGCTAAAACCACATGGTGGCTCCCCCACTAAAGCTGCAGGGTGCCACTCTGGCAAAACCTCATGACTCTCTCTCACATGGCCATGGGAGTCCCCACTCTGGCAAAACCACGAGGTTCTCTCTCCAATGTTTGCCAAGTCTCTGTTTTAAATCCCCATGCCAATCTTCCTCTGCAGCCCCATTTCCAACTCCTCCCACAATTGGCTACACTTGCCAGCACTCCTGTATCCTTCCAGCTTTAGTGGGCTGCCATAGTGAGTCTGAGCAGACATGGCCCTTGGTGTGGAGCCAATCTCCTCCAAGCTCTCATGCAGGCTCTGTCACTCGGAGAACCTGCCCCCCAGTTACATCTTCAGTTGAAGTCACTTTCATCCCCTTGGCTCCAAGCATGGCCTCAGCTATTTAACATATCTATGCAACCAGTTAAAGGTTATAGATATATTAAATGACCATGCCAGAGGTTAGCTGCAAAGCTGTTGCTATGCAAAACAGCCCTCAATGGTCCTGATTCATTTGTCCCTTCCCCCAACTCACACTTGTGGCAGGGGAGGGATGAGGACATATTATATATCTTCCTAATATTTCCTGGATGCCTTGAGTTCTGGACCCCATTCCAAATCCCTATTTGGGGCCCCCCTTTTGACTGCACCCTGTTACAATGTGACCAGAAAAGAGAAATAAAGGCCTGTCATGGTGGAGGCCGCAACTTTTTGCTACCCTGGAGAGTGAAGCCACTTGCCCTTTTTCTCCACAGGATTTGGTAGTCCCTGTGAATGTCTTTCGCCCATCGACAATGTCGCGAACCCCACAAGCCAGGGTCTGCATCAGGTACTGAGCATCTCTTCAAGTGTCTCTGGGCCCTCTGTATGTCCTACTTGGAGAAATGTCTGTTAAAGTCCTTTGCCCATTTTTTAAATTGGTTGCTTGTCTTAGAGTGGACTCGTGTGAGTTCTTTACATATTTTGGAGATTAAACCTTTGTCTGTGGTATCATTGGCAAATATGTTTTCCCTTACAGTTGGTTCTCTATTTATTTTAATACTGTATTCTTTAGCTGTGCAGAAGCTTTATATTTTGATGAGATCCCATTTGTTTATTCTTTCCTTGATTTCCCTTGCTCTATGGGACATATCAGTGAAAATACCACTGCATGAAATATCTGAGATTTTCCTACCTATGTTCTCCTCTAGGACTTTAATGGCATCATGACTTACATTTAAATCTTTTATCCACTTGGAATTTATTTTTGTGTATGGTGTAAATTGGTGTTCCAGTTTCATTTTTTTTGCATGTAGCTGTCCAGATCCCCAACACCATTTGTTGAAGAGGCTATTTTTACTCCATTTTATGCTGCTGTTCCCTTTGTTGAAAATTAATTGGCTATATACATTTGGATTTATTTCTGGGTTCCTTCTTGTGTTCCATTGGTATATCTGTCTATTTTTATGCCAGTACCAGGCTGTTTTGATTATAGTAGAGTTGTAATACAGTTTGGTATGAGGTAGATCCCTCCTACTTTGCACTTCTTTCTCAAAATCGCTGCAGCTATTCAGGGTCATTTATGGTTCCATATAATTTTTTGAAGTGTTTGTTCTATATCTGTGAAATATTCTTTTGGTACTTCAATAGGTATTGCATTGAATCTGTAAATTGCCTTGGATAGGGTAGTATGGACATTTTGATGATGTTAATTCTTCCAATCCATGAACATGGTATATGTTTCCATTTGTTTGTGTCTTCCTTGATTTCTTTCTTTAGTGTTGTATAGTTTCTGAATGCAGGTATTTTACCCCCTTGGTTAGGTTTATACCTAGGTATTTTATTTTTCTTGTTGATCTATCAAATGGGATTTTTTTCCTGATTTTTGTTTGTGATGTTTCATTGTTGATATACAAAAATGCCTTTGATTTCTGAATATTGACTTAATATCCTCTTGATTTGCCAAATTCATTTATTATGTGGAACAGTTTTTGGCCGAGTCTATAGGATTTTCTAAATACACTATCATGTCACCTGCGAACAATGAGAATTCTGTTTCCTCCTTTCCAATTTGGATGCCTTTTATTTTCTTTTCTTGTCTGATCACTGTGAGTAAAACTTCAAATACTATGTTGAATAGAAGCAATAAAAGGGGACAACCTTGTCTTGTTCCTGATCTTAGTGGGAAATATTTAAGTTTTGCTCATTGAGTATGATATTGGCTATAGGTCTCTCATACGTGGTCTTTATCATGATGAGGAATGCACCCTCTATTCCCACTTTGCTGAGTGTTTTTATGGTAAATGGGTGCTGTACCTTATCAAATGCTTTTTCTGCATCTATTGATATGATCATGTGACTTTTATCTTTGCTTTTGTTTATGTGATGTATTATATTTATTGACTTGCAAATATTGTACTATCCTTGCCTGCATTGCCAGGGTGGCATACTGCCACCCTGGAATGAATCCCACCTGGTCATGGTGTATGGTCTTTTTAATGTACTGTTGGATACAGTTTACCAGTATTTTGTGGAGGATTTTAGCATAAATGTTGATCAGCAATATTGGCCTGAAGTTTTTTTCTGTGTTGTGTCTTTATCTGGTTTTGAAATTAGGATGATGTTGGCCACATAAAAAAACGTTTGGGAGTCTTCCATCTTTTTGGATTTTTTGGAATAGTCTGTGCAGGATAGGAGTTAGCTCTTCCTTAAATGATTTGTATAATTCTCCTGTGAAACCATCTGGTCCAGGGCTTTTGTGTATTGGGAGTTTTTTAATTACCGCTTCTTTAATTTCTTTTGCTGTTATTGATCTGTTCAGGCTTTCTGTTTCCTTTTGATTGAGTTTTGGAAGATTATATTTTTCTAGAAATTTGTCCATTTCATCCAGGTTTTCAAATTTCTTGGCATACAGTTCTTCATAGTCATTTCTTACAATCCTTTGTATTTCTGTGGTGTCAGTTGTAATCTATCCTCTTTCATTTCTGATTCTGTTTATTTGGGTCTTGTCTCTTTTTTTCTTAATGAGTCTACTTAAAGGCTTGTCGATTTTGTTGATCTTTTCAAAGAAGGAGCTCTTGGACTCATTGACCCTTAGAATTGTGCTTTTAGTCTCTATGTCATTTAATTCTGCTCTGATCTTGTTTATTTCCTTCCATCTACTTGCTCTGGGCTGTCTTTGTTGTTGTTCCTCGAGTTCTTGTAGACATAGGGTTAGGTTGTTTGTTTGAAATATTTCTATCTTTTTTAGATATGCCTGTGTCACTATGAACTTCCCTCTCAGGACTGCCTTAGCTGTGTCCCATAAGTTTTGGGTTGTTGTGAGTTCATTTTCATTTGTTTCCAAAAATCTTTTGATTTCTTCCCTAATTTCATTCTTGACCCATTCATTGTTTAAGAGCATGCTATTTAATCTCCATGATTTTGAGTGTTTGGGGTTCTTTTCCTTGTAGTTGGTTTCTAGTTTCAGTCCCTTGTGGTCAGAGAAAATGCTTGGTATGATTTTGATTTTCTTGAATTTGTTGAGGCTTGTTTTGTGTCCTATCATGTGGTCTATCTTTGAAAATGTTCCATGTGCATTTAAAAAGAATGTGTATTTAGCTTCTTTGGGATGGAGGGCTGTATATATCAGTTAAGTACATTTCATCTAGAGTATTGTTCAATGCCACAATATGTTTGTTGATATTTTGTTTGGAAGATCTGTCCATTTTTGAGAGTGGGGTATTGAAATTCCCCACTATAATTGTGTTGCTGTCAATATATTTATTGAAGTCCTCTAAGATTTTCTTTATGAATTTGGGTGCTCCTATGTTGGGTGCATATATATTTACAATATTTATGTCTTCTTGGTGGATTCTTCCCTTGAGTATCATGAAGTGACCTTCTGGGTCCCTATGGCCCTTTTTTGGAAGTCTATTTTGTCTGAAATGAATATTGCTACCCTGGCTTTTTTTTTTTTTTTCCTGTCCATTTGCTTGGAAAATTTGTTTCCAGCTTTTCACTTTCAGTCTGTGTATATCTTTTGTCCTGAGGTGGGTCTTTTGTAGGCAGCATATATGTGGGTCATGTTTTCTTATCCATTCAGCTATTCTATGTCTTTTAATTGGAGTATTTAATCCATTTACATTTAAGGTTATTATTGATAGGTATTTATTCATTGCCATTTATGTACATGTGTTCCTCTTTCTCTCTCTTTTCTTTCCCTTCCCTAAAGCAGTCCTTTATCATCTCTTACAGAGTTGGTTTGGTGGAGGTGTATTACTTTAGATTTCTTTTGCCTGGGAAGCTTCTTATTTGGCCTTCTGTCTTGATTGAGAGCCTTGCTAGGTCAAGTAGCCTTGGTTGGAGACCTTTGGTTCTCATCACTTGAAATATTTCTTGCCATTCTCTTCTGGCTTGGAGTGTTTCCATCAATAAGTCAGCTGTTAGCTTTATTGGGGTTCCCTTGTATGTTACTTCCTGTTCCTCCCTTGCTGCCTTTAAGATTCTCTCTTTGTCTTGAAATTTTGCCATTTTAATTATGATGTGTCTTGAGGTGGGCCTCTTTGGGTTCCTCTTGATTGGGACTCTCTGTGTTTCCTGGATTTGTGTGACTTTTTCTCTCATCAAATTAGGGAAGTTTTCCATCATTACTTTTTCAAGTAGGTTTTCTATCCCTTGCTCTTCTTCTTATCCTTCTGGTATCCCTATTATAGATATTATTACATTCCATATTATATTGCATTTCTCTTAATCCCTCTTCATTCTTTCTGAGCCTCTTTTCTTTTTCTTGCTCTTTCTGGGTGTTTTTTTCTATTTTGTCTTGCAATTCACTGATCCGATCTTCTGCTTCATCAGTCCTGTTTTTCATTCCCTTGTTGACAGTTTCTCCTTCCTTTTTCATATTGATATAGTTTGCAGTGAGATCATTGTAGCTGCCCTGTAGTTTCTGGAAGCTCATTGTGAGCTCATTGAAATTCCTTATAATCATTGTTTTGAACTCAATATCTGATAGTTGAGTTGCCTCTATTTCACTTAGCATTCCTTCTGAGGCTTCTTCCTTTCCCTTCATTTGCAGATTGTCTCTTTGTCTTCTCATTGTTCTTGAGACTCTTCTTGTTAGCCTCTGTTTCTTAAATTGATCTGTTCTGGTTCCCTGTGTTTATAGTGTGAACTTCTGTGGTAGAATACCTGTGAGATTCAGTGGTGCTGTCTCCGTAGGGTATCCTGGTGCTCACAGCTTCCCCCTACTGTTTTTTTTTTGTCATCAGTTGGAGGAGTAAGGCAAAATGTTTTAAGAGAGCAAGACAGTTTTCTATGATTTTTACAGTACCAGCCAGTAGAGAAGAGATGGAAGATCCTCTGGCTACATATAGTGTTATCCGTGATCTTCCACCCCACTAGCCACATTTTAGAAAGTATGGAAAGAAGATAAGACTCTTATTGGGGAGGATAGGATTGTCAGTTGGATCTATTCAGCTGTGAGGCTGTGGAAGGTCAGATTCTGAGGTAGAGTGGGAATAAAGAATAGTAAATAAGAGTAGTGTGTAAAATAATAGAGATAACCCCTACAATCATAGAGTTCAGGAAATTGGGAAGTGGGTTGAGATCTGGGAGGGGCATTGAGTAGTATTTACAATTGTATGAAATAGGTCTTATTTACAGTAATATTAAAGCAACAATCATGTGGCAAAATCTATGAGATCTAGATAACAAGAATAAGGAGTATAGAACCTTGAGTGGTGTACTAATGGAACCCAAGTGAAGGACAGTAAGTTATCAACACAGTGTGAATGAGATAACAGGGGGATCCTATCAAATGACAGTACAACCAGTCAAGCAAAGAAGATTATACAGAAAGAAAAGGAATACCAAAATACTATTAAAATATACAAATAAAATGTCAGAAAAGAGAGAAAACATTAATACAAATTTGCAGTAACTTGCAGGCTCAAAAAAAAAAGCAGAAGATGGAATGCAGGAGAGATAAATTTAAAGTGGAGGAAATAGCACTAGGATGAAAGGAAGAGAAACATAAGGAATTGAGAGATATAAAAATAATAGGAGTTAAAAATAAAAAAGTTACTTAAATAAATAAGATAAAATCAAACAATCAAACAACAACCAAAAAAAAAAAAAAAACCCCAAACAAACAAACAAAAAAACCCCTCCTGTTGGTTTCTAACTGGCCAAACCAGTTTTTCTGGTCTTGCCGGCTTCAGCATGCTGAAGGGCAATTGGAATGCTTTTTACCCTTCCCAGTCAGAACTCAGTCAGTCTCTGGGGTACTGTCCCCAGAGCTAGCCACCTGCTCTTCCCAGAACTGATTGGCTGCTTCGGGTTCAGGATGCAATCTCTGGGGATGGCAAGGGGTTGTGCCCTTCCCCCAACTTTGCCACCGCAGGCTCTATGTTCTCGCAAAGTACCAGCCTCTCCTCGGGGTTCATGGTGCACACTCTGGGGATTGCAAGGAGTCGCGCACTTCTCCAACTTCACTGCTGCGGGCTCCAGGAACCCGTAAAGCGCCATGTCTTTTCTGGGTTTCCAGTGTGAGAGTCGGGAATCCTAGAGGGGCATGCACCTGCCCGAGATCACCACCGCAGGCTCCAGAAATCCATGAACACCCGGGCCCCTCCCTTGTTCAGGGCCATGGGGTCTGTGTCTTTCGTACAACCACACACGCAACAGGTTAGGGGCGGGGTGCACAGCCAGGCCACCCATGTTTGCACAGGCTGGGGCCCTTACTCTTCCCTGGGATGTGTGTGGGTGCTCGCAGCCCCTGTGCGACTGTCTCTTGGTCCTCACTCCCTTCTCTGTGCCTTCAAGCAACAAGGCCTCCCCGCTGCTGCTCAATCCTCTTTGTCCGGGGAGGGAGTGGTGACTCCCCTCTCTTGGGTGCCCTGAGACAGACCCAGAAGTACCGGGCCTGGGGGCTGCAACCTCCCTGGTCTCTGCACTGATCCCTGGGCCCATATTATCCTGAAGCAATCTCCTCACCATCTGTTTTTGCAATGTCTGTTATAATTTTTGATGTCCTATTTTCATAAATGTTGAGATATTGGTAGGCCCTTGCTCTGTTCCTCCTCAAATCAGCCAGATTCTCTCCCATGCACAGGGGAAAAGGATTATGGTACGATGCCTCCAACAACGCCGTCATCTTCCCCTCTTGCATAGTGTTTTGATTACATGTGTCATGGGGTCAAATTGTTAAGTTTTAGGAATAACTTTTGAATTGGAGAATAATTATCAACATAGGCAGGTAAATACTGCAATTCTTATACCTGGACTTTTTAAATACTATATAGAGTTTCTCTATCTGCCGTTGACATATCTAGGTCATAAGATTCAAGAAATAGACCTTCTTAGAGTATGTCCTGAAACTGCTGGATAGTTCTGATTAAGGCTCCCCTTAAATGTGTCAGCTTAGCAGGTTTAAATCAATGGGTCAGAGAAACCTAAAATATTATTTTCTCTTTATAATAGGTGGTGCAATGTACAGAAAATTATCTCAGAATATTCTTAAATTTTCCAAGTCATTGAACTTGTAGGAACCTCTTCAATTTGTCGTGCCCCTGGGCTAACATGGGATTTATATATTTCTCTGTTATACATTCTTTCTAAGGTTCACAGAAACCTACACACTAGGTCCCATTAGCATATCATTATGAATATATGTTGTAATGTTCTATGTGCTATTTTAAAATGATTGAAGTATTTGAAATCCACATTATTGCAGAAATCATGAGAGTTGATTCTATCTTGATGTAAGAAAGGGTAGTTAAACTGATGTCCATGTCTCAAAAGACAAAATGTGTGACTATCTTTGTTAAAGGGAGTTGAAAAGAAAGCATACTATGTCAAAAGTTTCCTGCCAGATGCCAAAGGTTGTTTTTATTTTATCCAGTATAGATAAAACTCCTGCAATCACAACTGGAATTGATATATCACTCAGTTATGCTTTTCAAAAATTTTAGTCATTCTTGAAGACTCATCTGGCTTTTTTACTTTATAATCAGACACATCATATAGAGACAAGTAAGGAAAATCTCTGCACCAATCAAGACTTTGATGATGGCATTTACTTTATCAGTAGTCTCTTGGGTGCAACAATGCTTTTGGTTTGCTCTCATGGTGGATAAAGGGTGAAAGAAGACAGTTTCAGTGCTTCCAACTGGCCCTTCCTAACATAATAACTTTTCACAGATCTAGTAACCAATGTGAAGATTCTATATTTATTAATTATATCTACTCTCAGTATACATTCTAAAATTTGGACAATGACCACAGGATGGATTTGTGGCTCAGTTGGACCCCTCTGAGACAGACATGGGCCAAGAACACACTTGTTACTTGACTTACATAGGTTTTTACTCTGAAAAACGGATATTGAAATTTCTGCAGATTAGTGTAAGAGCAGATACAAATAAACTTGTAATACATCTAGATATTAACCTTTTACTAATGCATTAATTTTGGTAAATTTCTATAGGCATGTTTAGACAGAAAGAGTTAAAGGAAGATTCTCAGATGTAACAGTTGGCTGTGATATGGCTTTTTCCTCAAGTAACCTGAATTGAGCAAAACATTATCAATTCCCAATAATTCAACTCAAATCAATTTTAAACCAACAGATATTAAATTATCCATTATGTGTATCAAAAAAGACCTAAAGAGGCTACCCATCTCCATTGCTCTTAAAATTTGTGATAAATGTGCCACAACCATAGATACCTAAAGCTTATTTTAATAATCAAGAACATCTTTGATAGTGAAATGTGGTCATATGGCCTGTGCCACTACAGAATAGCTGTTCTAAGACAAGGTATCATGCAGCAAAACAAAAACAAATTAAGGCAAAATAAACTAAAAACAAACACCCTCTCCCAATAGAAAAAAGTATTAAAGAACTGATTGTAAAATAACTTAATTTTTTTATGAAGATGACTTTGGTTCATAGGATCACATAGCTTTCAGGTGTACATTTTCATGATACATGATATGTACATTACATTGTGCACCCACCTCCCAAAGTCAAATCATCTTCCATCACCATATAGTTGTCCCCTTTATCTTTTACATCCCCTCCCTCCTTCTTTCTGGTAACTAACATGTTGTCTATTTCTATGAGTTTCAGTTTTATGTCCCACATATGAGTGAAATCACATGGTTCTCAGCTACTTCTGACTGACTTTTTTTCATTTGCCATAACATTCACAATATCCATCCTTGTCACAAATGGCAGCACTTCAACTTTTCTTATGGATGAGTAGTACTCCACTATAGGAATGTGTCACATCTTCTTTACCCAGTCCTCTGTAGAAGGACACTTTGGTTTTCTCCATATCTTGGCTACTGTAAATAATGCTGCAATGAACAAAAGGATGCATATATATATTTGCAAGTAAATGTTTTTGAGTTTAGTTTTATTTGACCAATTTTAAAAGATTATATTTGTTGTGCTTGTTTTTATCATTCTAAATCAATGACTATTTTTCCATCTTTTGAATTCATAATATTGTACTTTTTACTAAAAAGACTTCAAAATTGTAGAAGGCATAGAACAGATAAAACTTTGCTCAACCCATGACTCTGGTTGACTGCAGCATCATCCAGTGTCACCTATGGCTCTTGGAGGAGGGACATTTATTTAATTTCTTCAAGGTGTAGAAGGTATTGTCAAGTCTGCCTAGGATTATGTTAAGGAAATCAGAGGTGTGGCTGAACTCTTCTGTATACTTAATAAATTCCATCACTCTGTCCTGCTAAAGTTTTTTATTCCTTTCTTTTGCACAAGAACCTAAAAATGTTTTATCTAAAGTACCAGAAATAATTATTTTTGGTTTGTGGACTATATGCTCTTTGTTGCAACTACATAAACTTGCCAATTCCATGCAAAAGCATCCATAAAACATGCATAATATAGGTGTTGCTGTGCTCCAATAACACATTTGTTTAAAAAAAAAAGCTGGTTGGCCAGACTTGACCCATGGGCCAACCTGTGCCATAGTGTACCTAGCAGCTCTGGCAATTAAATACCATTAACTGATAAGAATCAGACTAAATTAACAAATTTACTAATCTATGAATGCCATTGCTAACTGTTTGAGTTTATCTACAGAAATCTTGATTCCAGGTGAGTGTCTCTCTATATTTTTTATACTTCTTGAACTATCACCCTCAAAATCCACTTCAGTATTTTTCCAGTTACCTGACACTTTAAACCAAAGATGTTCTGCAATTCTTCTGGTGTGTAGAGACATTTTTTTCAAAGGATAACTTCTCTGGTACTTTTTGGGGGCTTGGTTTGTGATTTGAATTTCATGGTGGCTCTGGGAACCATGAACATGGTGAGAAGAAACATCCCTGGACAAACCATTGCTCCAGATATAATCACAAGAGTTTTATGATGCAGATGGCTTACCTCTTTATTCAGGGAGGAGATGTTGTTTTAATATACCAGAACCCTTTAGGGATATGTAGAGACTAAAATTCTTCAATTCTGTCTGCTCATGTGTCCCCACCTTATATTTCAGTAACATTCCACTTCCTGTAACTTCTCTTACTATATGTAGTATAAGAATCCTGAAGGGTCACATTCATCAATGTTGCAACTCTCTGAGAACTGCAGTCAGGACCTGGGCTTAAGTCTTAGCTTTATATGCCTTGTAGCTTCAGAAGATTAAGGCCATATTTAAAGTTATCTTTGTGGCCCTGTGAGGTTTCACACATGTCCTGAGTTGGGCATTCATCCATTTTTTTCAGGCTGTCCATTTCTCTGTGTGTACTCTGGAGGTCCATCAGAAATAGCCAGCTTATGCCTTGCTTATTACACTTATTACTGTAGGTATAGTGACTCTGAGTCATGGCCACTTAATCTCAGAATACCTTGTCCTCTATCTGCCCTCATATGACACAGATCATGTCACCATATGCCACAGATCATCATGCCCCATTTCCCCTGGCAAGGAGATGATCATTGTACTCAAGTATGTGAGTAATCCAAAACCAAATTTCACACTAAGTTTCTGTTTCCTGAAGCAAATTCTAGTGATACTTTCTGTATTTGTCAAATTCCTAGAAAAAATAAATCCATGAACCCTCAGGAAGGATATTAAAGAGATTGAATAGAATTTGTTGAAGAAACTAATTTATTATGGTGTTTGTTGTATTATGTTAGCCAAGTGTGGATAATAAGAGTCCCATTGTCAATAAGGGAGGGGAAGCATCAGCACCCTATGTCTGAAAGATCAAGGAGAGGAACATTACTAGAACACAGAAACCAGCTACAGTTACCAATAGAAGGTTGACCAGCAGAAGGCTTGCTTTTGGAAGAGGAATGCAGCCATAGCCAAAATGCAGACTAATAGGAAGAAACCAGGAAAATAAACACCTACCTACAATTATTGATGTTGTCTCTTGGTTGACACCACCCATAAAGCAGAGAACAATGGAGTGAGATTATTACTACCCACAGAGGTAGCTTCCTGGAGCAGAAAGTAGGCCAAAAAAATGAAGAGTGGAATTGGTGGAGCAGCATTAGAATATCCAGACCCTACTTATTGGTCAAAATACTTATCTTTTGCTAGCTCCATTGCTTTATATATAAAAGAATTACAGATATTTACTTAAATAGGTAGTAATACACAAATTTTGTGGCTCATATTTACTAATTTATACTTGCTCAGATTACTACTTCAAACACCACAAAATATTCAGAACAAGTATTCCAGAAATAGTGTTACTTAATGCTTAAAATAGTTTGAATGAAAGTGCAACACATTCTACATATGGACCTTTAAAACAAACACAGATAAACCTTATTATTTGTATTAAAAAGCAATTGTATTTAAGGATGGGTAACAGATTAGGTGTTCAATTAATGGTAATTTCCCTTTTTTATTACTTGGAACTCTACACAAAAATATTGAGAAGACTCAAGGCCAGAGGTGGTATCTTCTCAAAACTAAAATACTTGTTAATCATAGGCAGCACATTGTCAGTGGACAATCACTGTCATTTACCACTTATAGAAATTAAAAACTAAATAATTTGTAAAAGGCTACATAACTACTTAATCCAAGAGAAATTTCAAAGAAAGCACTTTTACTTATAAGTTATGCCATAAGAAAAAAAGAAAAGGTTTAAATACTCATTTGAATATGAATTGATAGCGATTAGTGATATCAAGGGAATTCTGCAAGGATTGTCCATACAAAAGTCCAAAGTAAAAGATAAAAATACAAAGAATAGGGATGCAGAGGAAAATGGTGTCGGAGTAGGAAGGAGCAGATTAGGCTTCCCTATGCACAGAGGAGAGATGTGGAGCATCTACGGAGTGGAAGAACAAGCAACCAACACGCCTCAGCATATGCGAAAATAGGGGACCAAGGATTGTGGTGGAACTGAAAACCAGTCAGTGAGAGCAGTGCTACAACACAGTAGGATCCCAGGGACCAGCACGGGGTCAGAAGGCTGCAGGGCCCATTGCTGGGTTTGCTACAGAGTCCTTGGGAGAGAGCTGGGACAACTGCTCCCTCCCCAGCCAAACAGGGTATGAGTGGCACGGAGAGGAACCCAGTTGCTAGCAAACACACAAGGGCTGTGAGCACCCTCACAGTCTGTGGACACCAGTGGGGTTGGGTCACACAAGGGACCCTGGCCCCCACGGTCACCAGTCTGGCTGGAGAGTTGGGCTGCGGGAGAAGCCAGGCTGCAGTGTGGAGTGGCAGGCTTGAATAGGAGGAAATTCTCAAGAGGAAGGAGTGAAAAGACAGACACTGTTTGGGGAATTCTCCTATAGCAATCGTTGGCCTCCTTGCCACCCAGCCGGGCAGCGATTCTGAGGTTGTGCGGAAGGTCGTGCTTGTGCAGAAGACCCTGTGCAACCCCATAGCACTAGCAAGGGTGAGGTGGTTGGCTGAGGGCACTTGTACGCTCTCGTGCGTGGGAGCTCATCGCTGCACCCGAGTCCACAGCAGTAACTCTGCAGAAAGACCTGATTATCACACCCAGGGCGCAGGGCCCAAGAGCCAGGATAGTTCCCTCTAGACAGTGCGCTCTGCTGATCAAGTGCAGATTCTGAAGGAAGAAAAGCCTTACCAATCACCCCTCAGCCTGCCGCAGCAACCACCAAGACCAGAAAAACTGGTCTGGCCACTTTGAAATCAAGAGACTTTTTAATTTTATTCTATTTTTTTAGCAATTCTTAATTTTTTAATTTTTATTATTTTTATTCTCTTTTAATTCATTTTCCTCTCTTTCCTGCTTTCTTATTTTATTCCTTCCTCCTTTCTTTCCTACAATTTGATCTCCTCTTCCTTCCTTCATCTGCCTTTTTTATTTTTATTTTTTAAATACATACAAGTGAGACAAAAACCTGGATCTGTGAAAAGACCAGAGTTGAAACCAAAGAAGGGGAGTCACAACAGGTGTGCCAGTGAGACAAATTTCACTCTACTATTAGAGAACCTGAAAGTTATTGCATATTTGTATTATTATTATTTTTCTATTATTCTTAGATCTTTTTTAATAGTATATTTGCATTCCTCTTTTTTCTATATAGTATGCTTTGCTAGGCTGGTATATTGTATCACCAGATAGGTTTCCCCTGATATCTCTTTTATAGTGTATTGCTAATGTACTGTCCTTTACCTCACCTGTGTCCCATTAGCACACTACTAAAGGTTCTATACTACCTATTCTTGTTATGTAGATCTCATAGATTCTGTCACATGATTGTTGCTCTAATATTTAAATAACTGCTGTTCCATGCAATTGTAAATACTTCACAACCCCCCTCCCAGATCTTAGCCCACTTCAAAATTTCCTTAACTCTATTACTGTAGTGGTTAGCTCTATTCTCTCACATACTACATCTATTTACTATCCTTTACTCTCACCTTACCTCAGACACTGACCTCCCACAACCTTGCTGCTTTCTAGATCCAACTCACAATTCTTCCTTCTACAACAAGAGACTTGTCTTCTTCTATTCTTTCTAAAATTCAGCTAGCTGGGTGGAAAATCATGGTTAATACTATACATAGCCAAATGATCTCCTATCTCTTCTCTTCTGGCTGCTGCTGTAAATATCATAGAATACTCTCTTGGTGTCTTAAACCATTTTGCCTTCTCCCTCCAGTGGATCACAAAGAAGTGTAGGTGGAAGCAGTGAACACTAGGATATCCACTGGAAGAAAAAACCCAACAACAAAGGAACCACTAACATATAACAACAGAAGAAGGTGAAGGAGGGAGTGGAAACCACACAAACCTCAATCCAGGACCTATCTGAAAATACAACTAAACAGTAGAGACAGTACCTAGTACAAACAACTGAACAAGAGCAAGAGAGAATCCTCAAAACCTTATACACATGGAAGACCCAGCTTCAAAAAAACCTGCCCTCACCAGCACAACAAAATACAAGAGATGGTGGACAGAGTGAACCTCAACTGGCGGGAAGGAACTACCAAAGAAAGACCCAACAACAATCAAAACCCAAAAACAAGCACAGACCTACTTAAATTACAGCCCAAGACCAGTGAGCTTGGGAGATCAAGGAAATTACACCACTGAAACTCACTGGTATTCTACCACAGAAGTTCACACCACAATCCCAGGGAGCCAGAACAGATGAATTTAAGAAGCTGTGGCTAACAGGAAGAGTTTCACAAACAATGGGAAGACAAAGAAACAATCCCCAAATGAAAGGAAAGGAGGAAGCCTCAGAAAGAATGTTAAATGAAATAGAGGCAACTACACAATCAGACATTGAGTTCAAAGCAATGATTGTCAGAAAGCTCAATAAGTTCACATGAGCTACCAGAAACTACAGAGAAGCTACAATGAGCTCACTGCAAACTATATCAACATGATAAAGGAAAGAGAAACTATAAACAAGGGCCATGAGGAAATGAAGAATACAATATCTGAACTGAAGGACATAGTAGAAGGAATGAAAAACAGGACTGATGAAGCAGAAGATCAGGTCAGTCAGCTAGAGGACAAAGTAGAAGAAATCACCCAGAAGGAGCAACAAAAAAAATAGAGGCTCAAAAAGAATGAAGAGGGCTTAAGAGAAATGCAAGAGAATATGAAACGTAATAATATCTGTATAATAGGAATACCAGAACAAGAAGAGGAAGAGCAAGGGATAAAAAACCTGCTTGAAAAAGTAATGATAGAAAACTTCCCTAATTTGATGAGGGAAATAGTCACACAAATCCAGGAAACACAGAGAGTCCCAATCAAGAGGAACCCAAAGAGGCCCACCTCAAGACACATCATAATTAAAATGGCAAAATTTCAAGGCAAAGAAAGAATCTTAAAGGCAGCAAGGGAGGAATAGGAAGTAACATACAAGGGAGCTCCAATAAGGTTAGCAGATGACTTCTCAAAGGAAACACTCCAAGCCAGAAGAGAATGGCAATAGATATTCCAAGTAATGAGAACCAGAGGTCTGCAACCAAGGCTACTTGACCTAGCAAGGCTCTCAATCAAGATAGAAGGCCAAATAAGAAGCTTCCCAGACAAAAGAAGTCTAAAAGAATACACCTCCACCAAACCAACTCTGCAAGAGATGCTAAAGGACTGCTTTAGGGAAAGGAAAGAAAAGAGAGAGAAAGAGGAACACATGTACATAAATGGCAATGAATAAGTACCTATCAATAACAACCTTAAACGTAAATGGATTAAATACTCCAATCAAAAGACATAGAGTAGCTGAATGGATAAGAAAGCAGGACCTACACATATGTTGCCTACAAAAGACCCACCTCAGGACAAAAGATATACACAGGCTGAAAGTGAAGGGCTGGAAACAAATTTTCCAAGCAAATGGACAGGGAAAAAAAAGCTGATTAGCAATGCTCATATCAGACAATATAGAATTCAAAAAAGGGCCATAAAAAGAAACCCAGAAGGTCACTTCATGATACTCCAGGTAAGAATCCACCAAGAAGACTTAAAAAATCATAAATATATATGGACCCAACATAGGAGCACCCAAATATATAAAGAATATCTTAGAGGACTTCAAGAAAGATATCGACAGCAACACAATTATAGTAGGAGATTTTAACACACCACTGTTAAAAATGGACAGATCTTCCAAACAAAATATCAACAAAGATATTGTGGCATTGAATAATGCCCTAGAGGAAATGGACTTAGCTGATATATACAGAGCCCTTCATCCCAAAGAAGCAAAATACACAATCTGTTCAAATGCACATGGAACATTTTCAAAGATAGATGACATGATGGGATACAAAGCAAGCCTCAAAAAATTCAAGACAATTTAAAATATACCAAGCATTTTCTCTGACCACAAAAGACTGAAACTAGAAACCAACCCCAAGTGAAGAAACCTGAAACACTCAAAATCATGGACATTAAATAGCATGCTATTAAACAATGAATAGGTCAAGAATGAAATAAAGGAAGAAATCAAAAAGTTTCTGGAAAGAAATGAAAATGAACTCAGAGCAACCCAAAACTATGGGACACAGCCAAGGCAGTCCTGAGAGGGAAGTTCATAGCAATACTGGCTTACCTGAAAAAGATAGAAACATATCAAACAAACAAGTTAACCCTATGTCTACAAGAACTTGAGGAACAACAACAAAGACAGCCCAGAGCAAGCAGAAGGAAACAAATAACCAAGATCAGAGCAGAATTAAATGACATAGAGACTAAAAGCACAATTCTAAGGATCAATGAATCCAGGAACTGGTTCTTTGAAAAGATAAACAAAATTGACAAGCTTTTCAGTAGGCTTATCAAGAAAAAAGTAAAAGGATCCAAATAAACACAATCAGAAATGAAAGAGGAGAGATTCCAACTGACACAACAGAAATACAAAGGATTGTAAGAAATTACTATGAAGAACTGTATGCCAAGAAATTTGAAAACCTAGATGAAATGGACAAATTTCTAGAAAAATATAATCTTCCAAAACTCAATGGAAAAGAAGCAGAAAGCCTGAACAGACCAATAACAGCAAAAAACATTGAAGCAGTAATCAAAAAAATCCCAACACACAAAAGTCCGTATCTGAATGGTTTCACAGGAGAATTCTACAAAGCATTTAAGGAAGAGCTAACCCCTATCCTTCACAGACTATTCCAAAAAATGCAGAATGATGGAAGACTCCCAAATTCTTTTTATGAAGCCAGCATCATTCTAATCCCAAAACCAGATAAAGACACAACAAAGAAAGAAAACTTCAGGCCAATATCGCTGATGAACACAGACGCTAAAATCTTCAACAAAATATGGGCAAACTGCATCCAGCAATACACTAAAAAGATCATCCATCATGACCAAGTGGGATTCATCCCAGGGATGCAAGGATGGTTCAATATTAGAAAATCAGTAAATGTAATACATCACATAAATAAAAGCAAAGAGAAAAATCACACGATCATATCAATAGATGCGGGAAAAGCATTTGATAAGGTACCGCACCCATTTATGATAAAAACAATCAGCAAAGTGGGAATAGAGGGAGCATTCTCAACATAATAAAGGCCATATATGAGAGAACTACAGCCAACATCATACTCAATGGGCAAAAACTAAAGTCTTTTCCACAAAGATCAGGAATAAGACAAGGTTGTCCTCTTTCATCACTTCTATTCAACATAGTATTGGAAGTTTTAGCCACAGCAATCAAACAAGAAAAGGAAATAAAAGGCATCCAAATTGGAAAGGAGGAAACAAAACTGTCATTATTTTCAGATTACATGAGAGTGTACATAGAAAACCCTATAGACTATACCAAAAAACTGCTTGACCTAATAAATGAATTTGGCAAAACAGCGGGATACAAAGTCAATATCCAGAAATCAAAGGCATTTTTGTATAGCAACAATGAAACAGCAGAAGCAGAAATCAAGGATAAAATCCCATTTGAAATAGCAAAAAGAAAAGTAAAATGCCTAGGAATAAATCTAACCAAAGAAGTAAAAGCCCTGTATTCAGAAAACTATATACCACTGAGGAAAGATATCAAGGAAGACACAAACAAATGGAAACATATACCATGTTCATGGATTGGAAGAATTAATATCATTAAAATGTCCATACTACCCAAATCAATTTACACATTCAACGCATACCTATTAAAGTACCAATGGCTTCTTTTGCAGACATAGAACAAACACTTCAAAAATTTATATGGAACCATAAAAGACCCCGAATATCTACTGCAATGTTGAGAAAGAAGAGTAAAGTAGGAGGGATCACAATACCTGACACTAAACTATACTACAAGGCCACTGTAATCACAACATCCTGGTACTGGCATAAGAACAGACATATGGACCGATGGAACAGAACAGAGAACCCAGAAATAAACCCAAGTCTCTATGGCCAATTAATATTTGACAAAGGGGGCAGCAACATAAAATGGAGAAAAAACATAAAATGGAGAAAAAACAGTCTCTTCAACAAATTGGGTGGGAGAACTGGACATCTACATGCAAAAAAATGAAACTCAAGCACCAACTTACATCATACACAAAAATAAATTCAAGGTGGATAAAATACTTAAACATAAGCCATGTCACCATTAATGTCCTAGAGGAGAATATAGGTAGGAAAATCTCAGATATTTCACTCAGAAACTTTTTCACTGATATGTCTCCCAGAGCCAGGGACATAAAGGAAAGAATAAACAAAGGGGACCTCATTAAAATAAAAGGCTTCTGCACAGCTAAAGAAAACAGTATCAAAATAAAAAGAGAACCAACTGTATGGGAAAACATATTTGCCAATGATACCTCAGACAAGGGCTTAATCTCCAAAATATATAAAGTACTTACACAACTCCACTCTAAGAAGACAAGCAACCCAATTAAAAAATGGGCAAAGAACTTGAACAGACACTTCTCCAAGGAAAACATACAGAGGATACAGAGACACATGAAAAGATGCTCAATATCGCTAGCTATCAGAGAGAGGCAGATTAAAACCACAATGAGATACCACTTCACACCATTCAGAATGGCCATCATAAGCAAAGCAACAAACAAGTGTTGGAGAGGTTGTGAAGGAAAGGGGACCCTAGTGCACTGTTGGTGGGATTGCAGACTGATACAACCACTATGGAATACAGTATGAAATTTTCTGAAAAAACTAAAAATGGATTTGCCTTTTGATCTAGCAATTCCACTGCTAGGATTATATCCTAACTACCCTAAAGCACCAATACAAAAGAACCTATGCACCCCAATATTGATAGCAGCACAATTTACAATAGCCAAGTGTTGGAAGCAACCTAGATGCCCATCAGTAAATGAATGGATCAAAAGACTATGGTACATTTACCCAATGGAATTCTATGCAGCAGAAAGAAAGATAGAGCTCCTTCCCTTTGCAACAGCATGGATGGAACTGGAAAACAATATACTAAGCAAAATAAGCCAGGTGGTGAAAGACAAATACCATATGATCTCACTTTTAACAGAAACCTAAAGAACAAGGCAGAGAAACAAGCAAAATATAGCCAAAGACACTGAAATAGAGAACATTCTGACAGTGTTCAGAGGGGAGAGGAGAGGGAATTTCAGGGGAAAAGGGGAAGGGTTTACAGGAAGAAGTATAAAAGACACATGAATAAAAACTAGGGAAGGGTGGAAATGGGAGGGAGGAGAAGAGGGCTGGGTGGGTGGGTTGGGATGGGAGTAAATGATAGAAAATTGTACTGCAACAACATTTAAAATAAAAAAATATTTTTTAAATACAAAGAATATTACTTTATCATTAATTAGTAGCTTCCTTGTTGAAACTGCAATTATTAGGATATGCCCGGACTTGTATCCTAATAACTGTTTTTCTTCTATAGATGATATGGTCTGTGTATTAGCAGAGTAGGATATACACTGATGCTCAGTCTCTCAAATCTGTTTCAGATGTGTCTTGGTGTTCAGTAGAGTCAAGTTATGGTGTTCCAAGAGGGAGAGAAAATCTTTCTAAGAAAAACAAATAAACAACAACAACAACAAAAAACCCTTTTATCCATTTATTAATTTTGCCATTTTAAAGCATTCCACATGATCAATTTCTGGTTGTCAGAAGACCTACTTAAATTAGCCCAGTGGGAGGGAAATTCTATTGATTTTTTTGAGTTTGTTTAGTAATCAAAATACACAAGGAAACCCTCAACAATACTTCACCAGAGGTTGGGGAATTTAAAATCAACACAGAACTGTTGTTCCCTTACTCCCTTACGCTGGGTAGAAGATGTCTTACATAAAGGAAAATTCCAATATAGAGCAGCAAAAGGTCTTGTTACCTCATTCAAATGGCTAAACTCATAACCTGCTGTGTCAGAATTGCAATTTTGTCTCTTGATCCATAAAGGCTCAGGAGTGCTCTGTTCTATTTTTTTTCTTTGAAATCAGTGTTCAAATATTTAATGTGTGACAGGTATATGCAGAGAACACATGGAGAGGGGGAAGATGAAGGTGAGATAGGTAGGAGGAAAGTCCACTTCCTACTGTCCACAGGTAAAACACCTAGCTGATTTTCTGAGGAACAGAGTGAACAACCAATGGTATCCCAGCATATATAAAGATTGGAGGCCAAAAATTGTAGAGGACATTGAAAAATCAAACTGTGGGGAGAGTATTTCGGGCAATAAGGTCCCTGGGACCAGCTCAGGTACCAGGGAAGCTGTAGCCCAAGGCCTGCTGCCCACCAGATCTGCCACAGGATTCTTGGGAGAGAGCCAGGTCAATGGCTCCCTCCTATGCCAAACAAGGTTTGAGCAGCACCAGGAGAGACCTGGATGCTTGAAGTCCCGGGGGACAATGAGGATGAAGAGGAAAACACACAGGGCTGATGTGTACCCATTGAGATTGTGTGCACCAACTGGTAAAAGGTGGGCTGTGATGGGCCCTGACCCAATCAGTCCCTGCTCTGGTTGGAGACTTGGGCTGTGTGGGAGGCCAGGTGCTTGTTTGGAGAGGCAGGCTTGAATAGGAAGAATTTTCAAAAGGAGAAAGAAAACAAAAGAGGCACTTAGGGGCTGTTTAGGGAATTCTCCCACAGCAGCTGCCTGCCTCCTGCTTCCCTAACGCACTCCCCTCTACCCCCACAGCAGTGGAGGCTGAACACTCACAACCACAGCCCCAGGATACAATGCACCTGACCTCATGGAACAGAGGCACCTTGTGCCTAACACGAGAGCTCCAGCCACAACAGCAGAGGTGGCAGCCATGGTGGCACCCCTGCCCTGCAGGGCCCACTAGCTCTCTAAGAGGAAGGTGGAGATCACCCCACAGATCTCAGGGCTCATGGAGTCAGCAATCCCCTGAAATGCTTAACTCAGTGGGGGAGCTAAATTACCCTGAAGAAACTCTGGGAGCTCCTAGCATCCAGACAAAGAAGGTGGTGTGTGAGTTGCCCCTAATTGGAGTACCTCAAGAATTGCACAACTAGTGGACTGATGGCACAAGCCTGGCTCAGAAGGACACTGGGAGCACAGCAGCAAACTGAGGAACTGGGCTGGAGGCTGGGAAACTGCAGTGCAGCTTGGACCTGGCCCCCATCTCCACAAAACCACAGGAAGGGAGAAAAGTGCAACCAATGCCCTCCCCCCGCCCCCACCCCGGAGCCTGCTGCAGCATCCTTTTATTTTGTTTGTTGTTTTGTTTTTAATTCACACAATTGAGACAATAAAACCTGGAGCTGTGTAAAGACCAGAGTTAGACCCAAAGAGGGGTTATCCCAACAATGGAAACAGTGAGACAAATTTCACTTTGCTACTCCAAAGAACCTGCAAGTTATTGTATATTTGTATTATTATTTTTTTCATTTCTTATACCTTTTATTTTATTAGTATTTTTTTACTTCATTCTTTTTAGTTGTCTTCACTTGGTTTGTTAAATTGCATTGTTTGACTGGTTTCCCTTGCTCTCTCTTTCATAGTGTATTTTTAATTTTCTGTATTTTGCTTCACTTGTGTTCCTATAGCACACTACCCTAGGACCTATACTTCCTATTCTTGTGATTCAGATCACATAGATTTTGTCATATCATTCTGGCTCCATTTCTATTGTAAATAATTGCTGTTCTATACAATTTTAAATACTACAAAGCACCCCTACTGGATATTAGCTCACTTGACAGTTTCCTGAACTTTACTACTGTTGTGGTTAACTCTATTCTCTCACACACTACACCTATTTTCTACCCTTTATCCCACTTTATCTCATAATCTGACCTCCCATAAGCTCACTGCTTTCTAGATCCAACTCACAATACCTCCACCCCCAACAAGAGTCTTATCTTTTTTCCACACATTCCAAAAAGTGGCTAGTTGGGTGAAACATCACAGTTAACACTATACATATCCAAAAGATCACTTATCTCTCCTCTACTGGTCAGTACTTTGAATACTCTAGAATACATTCCTGCTGTCTTAAACCATTTTGTCTTCCCCATCCAACTGATCACATAAAAGAGTAGATAGGATCTGTAAACACCAGGATACTGGCTAGAAGAGAAAACCCACAAACAAAGGAACCACCAACAGATACCATCAGAAGAAGGTGGAAGAGGCAGTGGAAGCCACACAACCCTCAACCTAGGACCGATCTGGAAATGCAAGTAAATGGTGAAGAAATTACCCAGAACAAATCACTGAAAAAGAAAGAGAAAGAAGCCTTAAAGCCCTATACAGACAGAAGAACCAGCTTCAACAAAACTTATCCACACCTGCACAACAGAATACAAGACATGGTGCACAGAATGATCCTCAGTTACCAAGATGGAGAAAAGGACCCACCAAAGAAAGACCCAAAATCATCAAAACACAAAGACATACAGAGAACCAACATAAACAGTCCAAGACCAGTGAGCTCAGGAGATTAAGGAGACTGCACCACTGAACCTCACAAGTACTCTACCATAGAGCTCACACCATAAATCCAGGGAGTCAGAACAGATCAATTTAAGAAGCAGAGGCTAACAAGAAGAGTCTCACAAACAATGGGAAGACAAAGAAATAATTCCCAAATGAAAGGAAAAGAGGAATCCTCTGAAAGAATGCTAAATGAAATATGAGTAAGTCAATTATCAGATATTGAGTTCAAAGCAATGATTATCAGGAAGCTCAATGAACTCCCAGAGAATTACCAAAAACTACAGGGAAACTACAATGAACTCACTGCAAAATATATCAACATGAAAAAGAAATAGAAATTATTAACAAGGGCCAAAAGGAAATGAAGAATACAATTTCTGAACTGAAAAACACAATAGAAGGAATCAAAAGCAGGCTAGATGAAGCAGAGAATCAGATCAGTGAGCTGGAGGACAAAGTAGAAATAAACACACAGATACAGCAAGAAAAGGAAAAGAGGCTCAGGAAAAAACAAAGAGGGGTTAAGGGAAATGCAGGACAACAATTATTATGTATACAAATAATAATAAGTGTATAATAGGGATACCAGAAAGAGAAGTAGAAGAGCAAGGGATATAAAACCTGTTTGAAAAAGTAATGATGAAAAACTTCCCTAATTTGATGAGAGAAAAAGTCACACAAATCCAGGAAGCACAGAGAGTGCCAATCAAGAGGAACCCAAAGAGGCCCACTTCAAGACACATCATAATTAAAATGGCAAAATTCCAAGACAAAGAGAGAATCTTAAAGGCAACAAGGGCAAAACAGGAAGTAACATACAAGGGAGGCCAGATTGGACTAGCAGCTGACTTCTCAATGGAAATATTCCAGGCCAGAAGGGAATGGCAAGAAATATACCAAGTAATGAGAAACAGAGGTCTCCCACCAAGACTCCAGTATTCAGCAACATTCTAAATTAAAATGGAAGGCCAAATAAGGAGTTTCCCATACAAAAGGAGTTTCAAATAATACACCTCCTCCAAACCAGCTCTGCAACAGATACAAAAGGGTCTCCTTTAAGAACAGTAGGAAAAACAGTGAGAGAGAGAGTAACAAGGTGCCAAAAATGGCAATAAATAAGAACCTATCAATAATAACTTTAAATGTAAATGGATTAAATGCCCCAATCAAAAGGCATAGAATAGCTGAATGGATAGTAAACTATGACCCATACATATGCTGTCTACATGAGACCCACCTCAGGACAAAAGACCTGCACAGACTGAAAATGAAAGACTGTAAACAAATTTTCCAAGCAAATGGACAGGGAAAAAAAGCTAGGGTAGTAATACTCATATCAGACAAAACAGACTTCAAAAAAAAGGGCCATAAAGGGAGACCCAGAATGTCACTTCATAATACTCAAGGGAAGAACCCATCAAGAAGACATAAACACTGAAAATATATATGCACTCAACACAGGAGCACCTAAATAGATAAAGGAAATCTTGGAGGACTTCAAGAGAGATATTGACAGCAACACAATTATAGTAGGGGATTTTAACACCCCACTGCCCAAAATGGTTAGGTCTTCCAAACAAAATGTCAACAGAGATATTGTGACATTGGACAATGCCCTAGATCATATGGACTTAATTAATATTTATAGAGCCTTTCATTCCCCCAAAATCAAAATACACATTCTTTCAAATGCACATGGAACATTTTCAAAAATAGAGCACATGGTAGAACACAAAACAAGCCTCAATACATTCAAGAAAATTGAAATCATATTAAGCATTTTCTCTGACCACAAGAGACTGAAACTAGAAACCAACGTCAAGGAAAAAAAACCCAAACACTCAAAATCGTGGAGATTGAATAGCATGCTATTAAACAATGAATAGGTCAAGATTGCAATTAGGAAAAAAGTCAAAAAGTTTCTGGAAACAAATGAAAATGAACTCACAACAATCCCAAACTTATGGGACACAGTGAAGACTGTCCTGAGATGGAAGTTCTTAGCCATACAGGCCTACTTAGAAAAGAGAGAAACATTTCAAATAAGCAACCTAACCCCACACCTACAAGAAGTGGAAGAACAACAACAAGGACAGCCCAGAGCAAGTAGAAGGAAGGAAATAACCAAGATCAGAGCAGAATTAAACAACATAGAGACTAAAAGAACAATTCTAAAGATCAATAAATCCAGAACGTGGATCTTTGACAAAATAAACAAAAATGACAAGACTAAGCAGACTCATCAAGGAAAAAAAGAGTGAGGACCCAAATAAACACAATCAGAAATGAAAGAGGGGAGATTACAACTGATACCACAGAAATACAAAGGATTATAAGAAATTACTATGAAGAACTGTATGCCAAGAAATTTGAAAACCTAGATGAAATGGACAAATTTCTAGAAAAATATAATCTTCCAAAACAGAATGAAGAAGAAGCAGAAACCTAAACAGACCAATAACAGCTGACAAAGTTTAAGCAGTAATCAAAAAGCTTCCAACACACAAATGCCCTGGACCAGACTGTTACAAAGTAAAATTTTACAAAACATTTAAAGACAAGCTAACCCCTATCTTTCCGATTATTCCAAAAAATCCAAGAAGATGGAAGCCTCACAAACTCTCTTTATGAAGACAGCATCATCCTAATACCAAAACCAGATAAAGATATAAGAAAAAAATGTCAGACCAATATTGTTTATGAACATAGATACTAATATCCTCAATGAAATATTGGCAAACTTCATCCAGCAATACATTAAAAAGATCATACACCATAATCAAGTGGGGTTCATCCCAGGAATGTAAGTATGGTAGAATATTCACAAATCAAAAATGTAGCATATCACATAAACAAAATAAAAGATGAAAATCACATGATCCTAGCAATAGATGTAGAAAAAGCATTGGATAAGGTATTACACCCATTTATGATAAAAACACTTAGCAAAGTGGAAATAAAGGGAGCACTCCTGAACATAATAAAAACCATATATGAGAGACCTAAAGCCAACATCATACACAATTCACAAAAACTTACAGCTTTCCCACTAAGGTCAGGAACAAGACAAGAATGCCTGCTTTCACCACTTCTATTCAGCATAGTATTGACAGTCCTAAACACAGCAATCAGACAAGGAAAAGAAATAAAAGGTATCCATACTGGAAAGGAGGAAACAAAACTGTCATTGTTTCCAGATGACATGATAGTGTATATAGACTGCACCAAAAACTTACTGGACCTAATTAGTGAAATGGGTAAAACAGCAGGATACAAAGTCAATATTCAGAGATCAAAGGCAATTTTATGCACCAGCAATGAAATATCAGAAACAGGAATCAGGAAAACAATCCCATTTGCTACAGTGACAAGAAAAATAAAGTACCTAGGAAGAATCTTTACAAGGAGGTAAGAGACCTGTACTCAGTGAACTATACAACACTGAAGAAAAAAATTAAGGAAGACACAAACAAATGGAAGCTGTTCATGGATTGGAAGAATTAACATAATCAAAATGTCCATACTACCCAAAGCAATTTATAGATTCAATGCCATAGTTATTAAAGTACTAAAGACAAATTTCACAGATATACAACAAACATTTAAGAAATTTATGTGGAACCATAAACAACCCCAAATAGCTGCAACAATTTTGAAAAAGAATAACAAAGCAGAAGGGAACACAATACCTGATATCAAACTGTATTACAAGGCCACTGCAATCAAAAGAGCCTGCTATTATCATAAGAACAGACACATAGACCAATAGAACAGAGAACCCAGAAATAAACCCAAGATTCTATGGTCAATTAATATTGGACAAAGTGTGCAGAAGCATAAAATGGAGAAAAATAGACTCTTCAACAAATGATGTTGGGAGATCTGGACAGCTACATGTAAAAAAATGAAACTGGAGCACCAACTTATATCATGCACAAAAGTAAATTCAAGGTGGATAAAATACTTAAACATAAGTCATGACACAATAAGAGTCCTAGAGGAGAACATAGGGAAGAAAAATCAGATATTCCACGAAGCAGTATTTTCACTGGTATGTCCCCTAGAGCAAGGGACATAAAGGAAAGAATAAACAAATGGTGCCTTATCCAATTAAAAGGCTTCTTCATGGCTAAAGAAAAGAGCAGTGAAATGAAAAGAGAACCCACTGTATGGGAAAACATATTTGCCATTGATATCTCAGACAAGGGTTTAATCTCCAGAGTATATATTGAACTCACATGACTCCACAGTAAGAAGACAAGCAACCCAATTGAAAAATTGGCAAAAGACTTGAACATACACTTCTCCAAGGAGGACATACAGAGGGCACAAAGACAAATAAGAAGATGCTCATTATCACTAGCCATCAGAGAGATGCAGATTAAAACCACAATGAGGTACCACTTCACACCAGTCAGAATAGTCATCATAAACAATTCAACAAATAAGTGTTGGAGAGGTTGTGGAGAAAAGTGAAGCCTAGTGCACAATTGGTGGGAATGCAGACTGGTGCAGCCACTGTGGAAAACAATATGGAATTTCCTCAGAAAACTAAAAATGGAACTGCATTTTGACTGATCAGTTCAATCTCTGAATTGCAGGGATTTTATCCTAAGAACACTGGAACACCAATCCAAAAGAACCTATCACCCCAATGTTCATAGCAGCACAATTTATAATAGCCATGTGCTGGAAGAAACCTAAGTGCCCATCAGTAAATGAGTGGATCAAAAAACTATGGTACATTACACAATGGAATACTACCCAGCAGAAAGAAAGAAGGAGCTTCTACGCTTTGAGACAATATGGATGGCACTGGAGAGCATTTTGCTAAGTGAAATAAGCCAGGAGTAAGGAACTAATACCTCATCTTTAACTGGAACATAATCAACAAAAGAAAAAAGCAAGGAAAATATAACCAGAGACATTGAAATTAAGAACAATCTGACAATAACCAGAGGGGAGGTGCCAGAGGATAATGGGAGGAAGGATTTTCAGAAACTGCATAAAGGACATATGGACAAAACCAAGGGGGAGGGTGGAAGCAAGGGAATGAGGTGGGATTTGTTGGGGTGGGGGGTATTTGTGGGGGGGAATTAGACAACTGTTATTGAACAACAATGAAATAATTTTCAAAAAAAGAAGAAGATAAATACGTTTAATTCTTACTGCATCATTCTAGAGTAAAGAAGTTGAAATCTAAGGCTCTAGAATAAATAAATTAATATCTATATCTATCTATATCAATATCTATATATAGCACATAGAGATATATTAAAAGAGAGTAACATGCTCAACTTGGTATCAAACATGCTGATTTGCTCTATTTCTAATCAGGCCATAGCTAGTCTTGAGCGAGGCAGAGATGAAGTAAAACATCATGGGTAAGTCATGGATGGAGGGGATTAAAGGTCACATATAAGCCAAAGATATAGGCCATTATTCAAGACACAAAGATGGAGATAAAAAGTGGTTTTGAGATGTCTTCAGATCCTGACAGGTATCTTCTCTAGTTCTTGGTTCTTTAAGTTCATTGTCAGGGGACTTTTTTAGTTTTGTTTTGTCTTGTTTTAACCAAAATATCTTAGAGGGATCAGAAGTCTTCTATAGTCCTGTTTCTAGCTATACCAAAGCTTGATGGCTGTAGCTCGTGTTCTAGAAGGGTTGATAAATGATAGAAAGGGAGCAGAGAGGAAGAAAGATGCAAAGAGGAAACAAGAGAAAGGATAATGAGCAGAGATTCAGTGAAAATAATGGGGAGAAAGATGCACAGGTTTAGCTGATACAGAAACTGACCATGATGGGATGATTATAGAAGCTGAGTAAATGGAATTTACTATTCTATGCAGTTTGTATATAGTTGATTTTATAATATAACATTTTAAAACTTTTTATAATTATTTTATTGCTGTTCAAGTACAGTTGTCTGCACATACCTCCTACCACTCCCCCTCATCCTAGTCATCCCTACCTCTCTCCCCTGCTTCCATGCCCCCCTTGGTTTTATCCATGTGTCTGCTATAGTTGTTCCTGAAAACACTTCCCCCCTTCCCTCCCATTATCCTCCCCCACCTCCCCTCTGGTCACTGTCAGATTGTTCTTAATTTTCATGTCTCTAGTTATAACAGAACATTTTTTTAAAATATGGCAATTGGTAGAAATCAAGTGGTGTGCTTTGTTGGTGTGAATTTGTGTGCATATATATGCACAAATATGCACATACATGTGTTCATGGTTGGGAGACAGGGAACTGACAGTACAAGCCAAATAGAAGAAAGAGATTAAAAATAAGAGTATTATATTCATTTAACAATAGCCTTTGTGTGGGGGGAGGAGCTTATATTTTATAGCAGAAACAAATGGAGAAGGTTATTGAGCCATATGAAGGACCCCTTATAATGTACCAATAGATAAGGTGGCAGGAAAAAAGTGAGATATTTATCCAAGTGTCCACACAAGAAAACAGTTATCTATATCATAGGGTAGGTCAGGGGACTAAAGGGACAGAATGAGAAACATAGCACAGATACATGCTATACTGCTAACAAACTAAGTGCAAAAGAGAAAGGGGGAAAGAAAAGAACAGGGAAGTTTTCAAAATTTTTGAAACTTGTGCTGGGGAAAATGTTGAACCACTACTCGAAATAAGAGAGTCTGGAGAAGAGCGCTATAGTGATGTATGGAAGATGCAGGGAAAGAGAAAATTTTCATCCCTACTCCTACATAATAAACTCCTTTCCAGTGTTTCTTCTAATTATTCCCTATGTCAACAACCACTTCCTTTGTATTGCTGCAGCCAATTAACTACTAAGAAATCAATTTTCTCACCATTCTTTGTTGAAAATTTCTATACCTATCTAATTGAGCAAATAAGTTTCCCCTCATTCATAATTTTATGATATTTCCCCACTGACTAGAGAATGAAGTCAAAAATTTTAATGTTATGTCTTTATTTTCTAAATCTTACCTTCTTTTCTCAAGATATTTCCTACCAAACTGAAAATTACATTAAATTGAAGTCACTCTAGTCTCTTAATTAAAGTTTGATTTCGGCTTCCGGCCAAGATGGAGGCATAGGTAGTCGCAGTGTGCCTCCTTGTGCAACCAAAACTAAGGACAACAAAAATTGAGAAACAAGAAACAACCAGAATAGAGAGAATTGAACCGAATGGAAGTCTGACTACTATACAACCAGCCCGGTAAGGAGCGGTGGAGTCGGAGACCTAAGGAGAGGGGTGAGAGGTCCTGGCAGAAAAGAGCAGTGGCTGGTAGGCACGCAGGGCACAGACGGCAGGTGGTGAACCCCAGAAGCACAGGGGCAGCTGACGGACCCGGTGGCAGACCCTGGGCACGGGAGGCAACGAGCAGACCCAGTGAGGTGTGCAAGGTAGCTAGCTGGCCGCAGCTACACATTTGTGCGCAAACTAAGCGAAAACGGGCAGCAACACAGACTGCACAATCCAGGGCCCCAGCACCGGGAAACAAAGCCTAAGAGCACTGACTGAAAACACCTGTGGGAGCTGAGGCCGGGAGATACTCTCAGCCTCACAGGAGGCTCCTCGGGGAAACCCACAGGGTCCGAGAAAGTGCACTGGGAGCCAGTGCCAGGGGGGCCCAGTTTGCTTGTGAGAGGCAGCAGGGGGACTGGAGTCCTAGAGAGAGTGGACCAGGCGCCATTGTTCCCTCTCGGACCCCCTACATACACTGTCACAACCCAGTGACTGGGGTGCCCCGCCCTGTGAACACCTAAGGGTCCGCTGCCCTTACACAACCACCTGCAACCAGACCAAAGGAAAATAAAGAATAAAAAAGATGGCTCAAACAGAATTGAAATCCCCAGAACCAATTTTTTAAGTGACCAAGAGATAGCCAATTTATCAGATGCACAGTTCAAAGCACTGGTGATCAGGATGCTCACAGAATTGGTTGACTTTGGTCAGAAATTAGATGAACAAATGCAGGCTACGATAAGAGAAATGAAGGAAAACGCACAGGGAACCAATAGTGATGGGAAGGAAACTGGGACTCAAATCAATGGAGTGGGCTAGAAGGAAGAAAGGAACAACCAAACAGAAAAGAATGAAGAAACAAGAATTCAAAAAAATGAGGAGAAGCTTAGGGACCTCCAGGACACCTTTAAACGTTCCAACATCCGAATTATAGGGGTACCAGAAGGGGAAGAGGAAGAGCAAGAAATGGAACACGTATTTGAATACATAATGAAAGAGAACTTCCCCAATCTGGCAAGGGAGATAGACTTCCAGGAAGTCCAGGAAGCTCAGAGAGTCCCAAAGAGGTTGGACCCAAGGAGGAACACTCCAAGGCACATCATAATTACATTAGCCAAGATAAAAATGAAGGGAGAATCCTAAAAGCAGCAAGAGATAATGGGACAGTCATCTACAAAGGAGTTCCAATCAGAATGTCAGCTGATTTCTCGAAAGAGACCTTGCAGGCAAGAAGGGGCTGGAAAGAGGTATTCCAAGTCCTGAAAGGCAAGGACCTACATCTCAGATTGTTCTACCCAGCAAAGCTTTCATTTAGAATGGGAGGGCAGATAAAGTGCTTCTCAGACAAGGCCAAGTTAAAGAAGTTCAACATCACCAAGCCCTTATTATATGAAATGTTAAAGGGACTTACCTAAGAAAATGAAAATTAAAAATATGAACAATAAAAAAAGACTTCAAACTCACAGTTAGTAACAACCATACCTAAAACAAAAGCAAACAACCAGAACAGGAACAGAACCACAGAAATGAAGATCACATGGAGGGTTAGCAACAGGGAAAGGGAGGAGGAGAGAGGGGGAAAAGATATAGAGAATAAGTAGCATAGACAATAGGTAGAAAATAGACAGGGGGAGGGCAATAATAGTAGGGGAAATGTGGAAGCTAAAGAATTTGTGACACATGGACATGAACTACAGGGGGGGGAGTGTGGGTGGGAGGGAGTGGGCAGGGTGGAGGGAAGTGAGGGGGGAATGGGACAACTGTGACAGCATAATCAATAAAAAAAGTTAAAAAAAGGTTTGATTTCATTCACATTCTTCTCAATATTTTCTTTTTTTTTTCTTATAAATAATGTCCATCCTTCAAAGCTTGGCTCTATTCCACATTCTTTGTGCAGTTTTCTCTGAAAATTAAATCATAATAAATTCTCTTTTTTTGTCTAAACAGTTTCAGTATTACACAGAGATGATTACACAACTTTTTCTTATAGTATATTTACATATAGTAGGTAGTATATTATATTTGCTTGATGCATAGGCAATGTAGTCAGATGTACCTACATTTGCCTTTTCTTGATTTATGACCTTGATAAATATCTTAATTTCTCTGAGTCTCAATTTCTATATTCCCATATTACTCTTGATTAAACTTCATCTCAGAGACTATAAACCCTATATGATTTAACTGTCCTCCAAATCTCCATTTTTCCTCCTTTTAGCACCTCCCTCACTCAGTTGGAGTTAGCCACATAGGCCTCTTTGCTGCTCTTTGAGCCACAAAGCATAATCTACCTTGGGAAAGCCTTCCATCTGTCTGCTGACTCTCCTACCAGATGGCACATGCCCCCCTTCATCCCTTCCTTCAGTTTTTGCTCAATTGTGCCCTTATCAAGGAAGCTTTTTCTCACTATTCTAATTAATGCATTTAACACCTCAACATGTACATTCTCTTTCCTTCCCTTAGTTTCCCTTGTTTCTTTTTTGTATAACAATAACCTAATTTTCTATATAGTATGTGTATGTGATCACAGGGTTTTCATTCATGGAAGGTGAGCTCTGTGAGGATAGCTACATAGCTTTGTTCACTGATCTATCTACAGAGCTAAAACAGATAATGAGGGTGTTTGTTCATATTAAGCTCTTTATAAATTTTCAAAATTGTATAGAATCACCTGTTCATAGCTGTTAATCAATGGACAATATATTATATTAACATTAACAAAATATTAACATGTTTATTTAGTTTAGATGCTTTATTTGCAAAAATATTATAAATTTAGTGAACATGGATTATGTGTTTATTACTTCCTTCCTTTCTAGTGGTTCAAATAGATGTGTGAGCTCTTAATGTTTGCTGTTTTGGAAATATGGAAGGGAAATAAGTAACCCCTACTTCCAAGTTGTGAACTAATCAGATCAAGGAAAGTTGCATATTATTTTTATTATTTACATGATTTTATTCAATGCCTTACTTTGTGAATGGACTCACTATATAAAACTCTCCTAACTTCTCTTTTGTTTCAGTTTTTGGGCAAATTTAGATATGGGAGGCTGCTTGTAGGATCCCAGAAGGAAATGGAACTGTAGAAAGCTTGTGAGTATTAAAGAAGTTTATGTAAAATAGCATGAGGGACTTTGGACTATCAGATTTGCCTCACATCAAGTTCTGGCCCTATATATTTGAGAACACCTATCCAAAACTAGAACAAATTAAACAGATTTGGGACATCAAATTCATCCTAAGAAATGTATTTTGCATTCTCAGCTTTAGTAAATTGTTCTAAAACTGCAATTAGTCTCTCATTATAGTTTTGAAGAATAAAGTCACAGATATAATAAAGGAAAAATCATTTGGGGAAAAATTTTCCATAGTGTTTTCTATAATATGACTTTAAAGCTCAACCATTTGTTTAGCAAGATTGTCCCAGTATAATTCTGTAACTGTATTAAACTATTTAAGATGAGTAGAGGAGAGTAAAGAAGTTAAAGGAAACAGTAGTACATCTAGTTAGTGATTGGCTAACTAGAGAGCAATACCAAAAATAAATTCAATATCTATGTTGGGCACACCTACATGTGGAAAATATATAAACTGAAATACAATTGCATTTTGTTTCTATTTTCTAAACTCTAGAAATCTAATATATAGTACTTCTTATTCTGCTCTGTTACTCAGCTATAAATTACTCTCAATATTGTTCTCCAGATCATAATCATTTTCATAACCCATTTTTGGCATTTCCTTTTATTTGTTGTTTACCCATGAATATTTCTTGCCTGTACATATAAGTAAAAATTGGTAAAGTATAAAGAATGAGGGCCATAAAATTCCTGGCTTTCAAGGTTTTGAAGAAGCAAATGATTAACTGAATATTGATCTTATCACAGTGTAAATGTCAACTATCTTTGCTTTAAAAATGTAAACACTGGAAATTTAATTAAATTACAATTACAAATTATTTCCTTAAAAGTTCATTTTAAATATATGACCTCTACAAATTTCACTTTCCTTTATTAATCTTAAACATTTTCAAGAGAGAGATCAGCATCACTCCTAAAATAGTTGTTTGGGCAGAACTGAGATGGTGGAAGAGTAAGTGGAAGCTATAGTAACCTCCTCCCAGGACCTATCTAGAATTACAAGTAAATTTTACAAAAATCATCCTGAATAACAAAATGGACATTAGCTGGAAAGAAGCCTTATAACCAAAGACAGATAGAAGAAGCAACAGTACCACCACATGACTGTTAGGGAGTGTGGAAGAGACATGAGAGGGTTGACTAAGCTCCCACAGACAACAATTGAAGTGCTGGAGGGACATTTTGGTGGCTGGGGCATTTCCCCTTGAGAAGTGTGGGGTCTAATGCCTAAGCTGGGCTCCCCAGCCTATAGCACCAGAGCCTGGAAAGGAACCAAGAGAACATACAGCTATGAAAACAGGGTGTTTTGTCCTCCAAGGAGAGACAGTGTGAGACCCAGAGGGTTTTTTAAAGGGCCAATAAACAAAATTTCATTTGCAGCCACTTGCCTTGACCTCTGCCAGAGAGTGGGCAGCATGGACTGGGGACATTTGAGAAAAGTTTGGGTTTGGTGTCTCTGGGGAGAGAACTGAAGGGAAATCCTCCAGGATCTCTGTGCTGAGTCATCACCCACATGGAAGCAATAGACCTTCCTGCAGTAATTATTCTGCCTCACCCTGTGGAGCTTAAATTGGGCTGCTGAATATGGCTTGAGGCTATATTAGTGATTAGTTTAACAACTAGGTGGATCTCTAGGACTTTAGCTGACTCTCCCCCATACCAGTTGCTGAAAAAAGCCAGCCTTGGTGCATAGCCTAGTTCTTCCTTCATACAAACATACCCAGCAGAAGGACCCACACTGTGGACCACTGATAGCTACAAACATGTTGCCCAAGGCCAGTCACAAGCAGCATCTGACAAAGGCCTACACCAGAGTCTTTGTAGATCTACCTAATACATAAAAACAAATAAAAAGGAACGGCCAAAATGGGAAAAGAAACACATCCCAAGTGAAAGAACCATAGAATCCTCCAGAATAAGAATTAGACAAAAGGAAATTAAGCAGTTAATAGGACAGAGAGTTTAGAGCAATGATTATAACGATTATGAACAGCATGACAAAAGACATAAAAACCATATTAAAGGACCAGTCAGAAATAAAGAATGCAATATCTGAAATAAATATACGCTGGAAAGGATAAACAATAATTTAGATGAAACAGATGATTAAATCGGTGGTTTGGAGGACAAGGTAAAAAAATAAAACAAACAAAAAACAGGAAGAGCAGCAAAAAGAAAAAAAACTTTAAAAAATTGAGGAGAGCTTAAGAAACATTTTGGACAACATGAAGCATAACAATATCCACATCATGGGAATACCAAAAGGAGAAGAAAGTGAGCAAGGGATAGAGAACCTTTTTGAAGAAATAATGACCAAAAACTTTTTTTATTCTGGTGAAGGAAAAAGACACATAAATCCAGGAAGTTCAGAGATTTTGAAAGAAGTTGGACTCAAAGATGCCTACACCAACACACATAATAAATAAAATGAAAAGGCTTAAAGACAAGTAGAGCAACCTAAAATCCACAACAGAAAAACAGATAGTAGTATACAAAGGAGCACCAATTACACTGTCTTCTGATTTTTCAACAGAAAGATTTCAGACCAGAAGGGAGTGGCATGAAATATTCAAGGTGATGAAAAGCTAGGACCTACAACCGAGACTACTTTACCCAGCAAGGCTAGCATTTAAAATTGAAGGAGAAATAAGGAGCTTCCTAGAAAAGAAAAAGTTAAATGAGTTTGTTAACATGAAAACAGTACTGCAGCAAATGTTAAAGGGCTTACTTTAAGAAGAAGAAAAATAAAGAAATTAAAAAAATGGAGGAAAATTGTCTAACAAGAAAATGGTACTAAATGTGTATCTACCAAGAACCACCTTAAATGTAAGTGGTTTAAATGTTCCAACCAAAAAATATCATGTATCTCCTCCCAGATACTGAAATTAAATCCAAAGACACACACAGACTAAAAGTGAAGTGATGGAAAAGTTATTTTATGCAAAAGGAAAGGAAAAAAAGCTGGGGTAGCAGTACTCATATCCAATAAAATATACTTTAAAACCAAGGCTATGGTAAGAGACAAAAAAGTACACAACATAATGATAAAGGGAAAATCCAACAAGTAGATATAACCTTAGTAAACATGTATGCACCCAGCATAGGCACACCTAAATATGTAAAACAAATCTTCATGGTCTTTAGGGTAAATGAAGGCAGTCTGGCTTTCTCACCCAGGTGTCTGGATAACTAAGGGAATCAGTTTCCCATAACCTTGAATGGGCCTGATAAGTAGGGTTCTCATAGCCATGAGACTGGGTTCAATAAACAGCTCCCATAACATGAAGTGGACTCTCATGCACAGAATCACACTATGTTATATAATATCTTGGCATTTTGCTGGCTCTGTCTGCCTCTAGTACTTAAGGAGATAGGGGCTTCTCATTGGACACATGCAGCTTGCAGTGTGTGTGGGTCACCTGCCCATGAAGAAAGGTATGCCAAGCATCCCCATAACTTTGTGCATTTTCTCCCATCTGCCTGAATCTAGAGAGGACCCGCCAGGCCTTGACAGGTTGCAACACATTGGCATGAAGGGAGAGATTTACCGAAATACAGTCTAGTAGGAGATTTTAATACTCCGTTGGAGTTAAATGGATACATCTTCCAGGCAGAAAATCAACAAAGAGACAGTGGCCTTAAATGACACACTAGATCAAATGCGTTTAATTGATATCTTTAGAGAATTTCACCTCAAAGCAGCAGAATATACCCACTTTTCAAGTATACATGTAATGTTTTCTAGGATACCCCACATGTTAGGTCACAAAACAAATCTCAATAAATTTAAGAAGATAGAAATCATATCAAGCATCTTCCCTGATCACAGACCTATAACACTAGAAATCAACCACAAGAAGAACACTGAAAAACATGCAAGTGAAATTAAACAATGAATGGGTTAACAACGAGATCAAGGAAGAAATCAAAAGATACCTTGAAACAAATGAAAATAAGGAAGAAACAATCCAAAATCTGTGGGATACTGGTAAAGCAATCCTAAGAAAGATATTCATACCATTACAGGCCTATCTTAAAAACAAGAAAAAGCTCAAGTAAACAATCTAGTTTTATATTTAAAAGAACTTGAAGAAGAACAACAAACAAAGCCCAAAGTGAGTAAAAGGAAGGAAATAACAAAGATAAGAGCAGAAATAAAAGAAATAGAATATAAAAAAATGATACAAAAGGTCAATGACCCAAGAGCTAGTTCTTTGAAAAGATAAACAAGATTGACAAACCTTTAAACAGATGCATCAGGAAAAAAGAGAGAGAACCCAAGTAAATAAAATCAGAAATGAAATAGGAGAAATAAAAAGTGACACCAAAGAAATACAAAGGATTGTAAGAAAATATTATGAACAACTATGTAGCAACACCTGGACAACATGGATGAACTAGATAAATTCCTAGATAGATTCAGTCTTCCTACACTTAATCAACATGATTGGAGAATCTGAATAGACAATAACACTTAGTGACATTGAAGCAGTAATCAAAAAAACCTCCCAAATAAACAGAAGCTATGGACCAGATGGCTTCACAGGTGCATTTTACCAAACATTCCAAAAAGAATAACAACTCTCCTCAAACTACTGAAAAAGATATGAAAGGAGGGAAGGCTCCTAAAGTCATTTTATGAGGCCAGCATTATTCTAATTCCAAAACCAGATAAAGACAATACAAAGAAAGAAAATCATAGACCAAAATATCTGATGAACATATATGCTAAAATCCTTTAAAAATATTAGCAAATTGAATATAGAAATGCATTTTGAAGATCATGAACCATGATCACATGAGATTTAGTCTTGGAATGAAAGGTTAGTATAACACTTGCAAATCAATAAATGTGATTAGCCACATAAATACAATGAAGGATAAAACCCACACGATTATATCAACAGATGCAGCAAAAGCATTTGATAAAATCCTGCACCCATTTGTGATAAAAAATCAGGGCAAAGTAGGATTAGAGGGGACATACCTAAGCTTAATAAAAGCCATATATGACAAAACCCACTGCCAGCATCATACTCAATGGGCAAAAACTACAAGCATTCCCCTTAAGATTGCGAACAAGACAAGGATGTCTCCTTCACCACTCCTTTTCAACAGAGTATTGGAAGTATTAGCCACACAAATGGACAAGAAGAAGAAAAAAGGCATCCAAATTGGAAAAGAAGAAGAAAAACTGTCTTTATTTGAAGATGACATGATACTGTCCATAGAGAACTCCAAAGATTGCACCAAGAAACTACTAGAACTGATAAATGAATTCAGAAGTGCAGCAGGGTACAAAATTAATACCCAGAGGTCAGTTACATTTTTATATTCCAAAAATGTATTATCAGAAAAGGAAATTAACAAAACAATCCCATTTATAATTGCTTCAAAAAGAGTAAAATAATCTTGGAATAAGCTTAACCAAGGATATAGATGATCTATACTTAGAGAATTACAAGACATAAAAAGAAATTGAAGAAGATACATTAAGTGGCAGCACATACCATATTCATAGATAAGAAGAATTAACATAATTAAAATGTCCATACTATCCAAAGCAATCTATAGATTCAACAATTCTTATCAAGATTCCAATGATGTATTTCATAGACCTAGAACAAATATTTCAAAAATTTATATGGAACTAAAAAGGCCCTGTATAGCAATAGCGATCCCAAGAAGGAAAAATAAAGTTGAAGGAATGATACTACCTTATATCAAACTATAATATAAGGCCATAGTAATCAAAACACCATAGTACTGGCATAAAAATACATGCACATAGATCAGTGGAACAGAATAGAGAGCCCAGAAATAAACCCACAACTTGACAGTTAATTAATATTCTACAGAGGGAGCAAGCTAAAGATAGTTTAGTCAATAAATAGTATTGGGAAAACTGGACAGATATATGCCAGAAAAATGAAACAACCACCTTCTTACACCACACATAAGAATAAATTAAAAATGGATTAAAGACTTAAATATCAGACCTGAAATCATAAAAGTTCTAGAAGAAAATGTAGGCAGCAAAATCTCCGACATTGCTTATAGCAATATTTTATCAGATATATTTCCCAAGGCAAGGGGAAAAATGTTAAAAAATAAAAAAACAAATGGGACTACATGAAACCAAAACATTTTTGAATACAAAGAAAAGCATCAACAAAATAAAAAGACAACTCACAGAATGGGAGAACATATACACTGATATACCTGATAAGAGGTTAATACCCCAAATTTATAAAGTACACATAAAGCTCAACACAAAAAAAAACAAACAACCCAATTAAAAAATGGGCAAAAGACCTCAATATACACTTCTCTAAAGATGGCATACAGATGGCCAACAAACATTATGAAATGATGCTCAGCTCAGTGTCACAATCACCAGAGAAATGAAAATTAAAACCAAAATGAGGTATCATCTCACAGTTGTCATAACAGCTGTCCTCAATAAGTCAACAAACAAGTGCTAGCAAAGATGTGGAGAAAGGGTAATCCTTTTGCCCTAATAGTGGAAATGCAGATTGGTGCAGCCACTGTGGAAAGCAGTATGGATATAACTAAAAAATAAAAAAATGGATCTACATTTTGACCCAGATATCTCATTTCTGGGAGTGTATCTGAAGGAATCCAAAACACTAATTCAAAAGAACATAAGGATCCCTATGTTCATTTCAGCATTATTTACAATTGCCAAAATGTGGAATCAGCCCAAGTGTCCATCAGTACGTGAGTGGATAAAATAACTATGGGACATCTATACAATGGAAAACCGATGAGCCATAAAAATGATGCAAATTTTACCCTTTGCCACAGTATGGATGTACCTGGAGAACATTATGCTAAGTGAAATAAGCCAGTAAGAGAATCAGAGAAAGACAAATACGTAGGATTTCACTCATATGTGGAATTAAATGAACAAATGAAACTAACAAAGAAAATAGAGACAGTCTCATAGAGAAGAGGATGACAGCTAAGATGGGGCAAACTTAGGTGGTGAATGAATTGAGCAAAAAGGAAAAAGGACTTATGGACATGGACAACAGGGTGGTGGTTGCAGGAAAGGTATAAGTGGACTAAATGATAATGGAAAAATGCAATAAAAATAAATAAAACAAAAATGTTTGGTTTGTCTGGAAATTATTATGCAAGTGCATCTTTTACTTTGAAAATTATAATCAGGGATATGAAAGAATAATTTGGTTATAAAACATATAAAATATTAGCAAAATGTCAACATGTGAAAATTATGTGAATAATGATTTGAATATTAAGTGTTGAAAAATATCCAGTTATAACTAAATACATGAGAGCTTTAAGCATGCATGTTTTGAGTACATATCTTCATGATATATTTGGCCTACCCTGTTCTATTGTAATTAAGGATCCAAAATTATTTCATTGAATAAACGAAGAGAAATAGAATTAACTTTAAATGTGTTTTATTAATAGTGAGAGCAATTCACCTTAATTTTCTGAGCCTGTTTTTCTATTTGAGGGTTGTTGAGGTCAGTGATGGGACTTTAGGTGCTGTGAGTAATGCTTTTATTAGGGATGATCAGTGATGTCACATCAGGGATAGCAGCAATGGCCACGTTGAGAATGGTCAGCAATGCTCTAGTCAAGGGTGGTTAGTACATGTCATTTACCATATTATGATTGGTCAAGAACCTACACTGAACTGTCATCTGGATCTTGCTATGAGGAAGAATTCTTCTAGACACTAGATAAATTAAGCAAAATATCCTCTACATGCAGGATGTACAAATAAATTCTGGATTCCCACATGCCTTTTTGCATAATGCTTGATTATCATTTGTTAACAGAAAGCCAACCCTGGGTTATCTGTCATCAGGATGACATCAGAATAAAAAGAAAATGTCATATTCAGATTATGCCTTAACAACTACTGTCAACTATGAAATAATAAGAAATAGGTGCAAATGGTAAATACAGTATTATAGGTTACAAAAATGCAGTGTTATTTACTTAAAGTTATCATTTGTATTTTATGTTAAATAAAATCATTTTTAAAGGAGCAACATTTTTGCCTAGTTTGCATATTTTAGTATCTCTTTAATTCCTACATACCATTTTAATAAAAAATGAATGAAACATGCAAGTAAAAAACATGAGACTTTTGTTGCTTGATGATTTCACATTTTCAGTTATTCAGAGAAGTAAAGATGTAAAAAAAACAGATACACTAAGGTTATTTAGAAAATGATATTTTACATAGGGCATTATGTGCAATGTGCTTTATCTTTAGAAATATACTTACATCATAGATTTAAAACATAAAACTAGTTAATTATAATTCCTACTACATTAGTAATGCAGCCATGCCTTGTTGATTGAATCACATATATAAGAAACTCATTTTATTTTTTATAGTGACAGAAAATATCAGAGGATAGTTTTTCTAAACCTTATGAGGAATGCTTTTTCCTAATATGGGGATCTAGCGTCCAGTGACATGGAGATAATTTCCCTTTTTTTCTGACTCCTTTTAGGCTATTAAACAGTATAACCTTGTATTTAGGCTTGCTTCATTAAATATGTATGCTGTAGCAATCTGGTTCCTAATATATATTACTAACATTGTGCACTAACAGCAGTTCTGTTTCCTCTAATGGGTCTGTAACAGTAATGCTACCAAGAGAAAACTGGGAAGAGGCACGGAATTATAAAAATAGCAACACACCAAATTCTGCAAAGTGATAGACCAATAATTTATATGCGGAAAAGCTACTAATAGTCTAGAATGTGACACCAGATTATGCAAGCAAGTGGAATACTGAAATTTATCTTCATTTGAACAACAAAAATAAAAAGCAGCAAACTGCAGCAAAGAAAGTTGTTAGGACACTGCAATGTCACAGTAAATGTTGCTGAAACTTGTGTTCCACTGACAAGTACCATTAGATCCTGAGGAAATTTCATCTGCATTCATATTATTCCTGAAGAAGGTACTTTCATGTTATTATGTGTGTACATATATACTTATATATTTATATTATATGCATATATTCATATATATTTAAAATATATATAATTATAAATATTTTTCTGCCAAATTAATACCACATAGATTGGCAGGAAAAAAGATATCTTCATTGTCCTGAATATATCTTCCCTGCATTCGATGAATTTATATTGACAAGGATGATTATATGCTCATAGTGTTCTGGAACCAAAACATACTGATGTAGAAAAAACAATTAAGTTTTGGGGTGGTGGTGTTGGTTGACTTATTTCTCCCATTTTTGTACTGGAATCATTGAACTTTTCAATTGTGTCATCAGCTGCCGACAGCCACCTGACTTGTCAACATTAACTCTGACAACATGCCTGCTTTAGCACTCTCTGCACTGTTTAGTACACAATGTGGATTGCATAATCAGAAAATGAAAGTAAACACATTCCTCCCCTTGGATCATAGCGATTACAGTGCTGTGCAATAACTCATTGTGGTCAGCAGAAAGCAGTTAGAATTACAAAAAAAATTTTTTTTTAATTTTATTTATTTATTTTTAGAGAGGGAAGGGAGGGGGGGAGAGAGAGAGAGAGAGAGAGAGAGAGAGATAGACATCAATGTGCGGTTGCTGGGAGACATGGCCTGCAACCTAGGCATGTGCCCTGACTGGGAATCGAACCTGCGATGCCTGGTTCGCAGCCCGCGCTCAATCCACTGAGCTACACCAGCCAGGGCTAGAATTACAAAAAATTTTTTAAATAAAAAATCATAAGCTTTATTCAATAGATCATAGGATATAATTTTTTAAAGAAAAGTATAATTTATTACTTGAAATGAATATCCTTTAGGTCAATTCTCTGAATCTATGACCCACATTATAGAAAGTCTTATTATTTGAGACAATTATTGAAAGACTTCTAACTTTTTAATCATGGAATGTTATGTAAAGGGAACAAGATTCTAATCCTAGTTGTTCCATAAACAACTCATGTGAGTTTACAAAAAATATATAACTTTTAAAAACATTTGACTCATGTACAGAATGAGTACTGTAGAATTTATTTTTAATTTACTCTCATTGTTAAACTACCTAATGAAGTTGCTAAGGAGGCTGGTGTTAAAACTCCAAAATAATCCAATTGGTTTGTATAAGGGAAAGACAGAGAAACTATTTGTCTTGCTTCCTTCATCCATCCATCCTCCAGGCCCTTCTCTTGTGAGTTACAGGAAGGGCAAACAGAGAACTGTACTGTATGAACTTCAAGAATCTTTGCCAACTCTTGAATTTTGATTGTCACATTTTTGTAAATATCCCCAGGCCTTTGCCTATGTGCAGAGCATCTTCTGAACAGAGGTATTCTGTGCATGTAAACACAGTTTATAAACTTGAATTATTCTTAAAACAATGATTGAGCTAGTAAAAAAAAAATATGGATTATATAAGGCAATCCCTTTTCTAAAGGAAGACATGTTTTACCAAATTTTTTATCTAATCTACCAAAATCATATATTTAAGGGGATGAATTGTATAGTTACATGCATAATTTGAAGTCAACCCAACCACATAACAGCTTATATTCTTTTTGGTTACTTTGATAATTTTTTAAAAATACACTTTATTCATTACATTATTATAGTTGTCCCATTTCCCCCCTCTTTATTCCCCTCCACCCTGTACACCCCTCCTACCCACATTCCCCCGCCTTTAGTTCATGTCCATAGGTCATACATATATAGTTCACTGGCTTCTACACTTCCTATTCTATTCTTAACCTACCCCTGTCCATTTTCTACCTACCATTCATGCTACTTATTCTCTGTACCTTTTCCTCCTCTCTCCCCCTCCTACCTCCCCGTTGATAACCCTCTATGTGATCTCTATTTCTGTATCCTCCTCTCTCCCCCTCCTACCTCCCCGTTGATAACCCTCTATGTGATCTCTATTTCTGTACTTCTGTTCCTGTTCTAGTTGTTTGCTTAGTTTGCTTTTGTTTTTGTTTTAGGTGTGGTTGTTAATAACTGTGAGTTTGCTGTCATTTTATTGTTCATGTTTTTTATCTTCTTTTTCTTAGATGTCCCTTTAACATTTCATATAGTAAAGGCTTGGTCATAATGAACTCCTTTAACTTGACCTTATTTGAGAAGCACTTTATCTGCCCTTCCATTCTAAATGAAAGCTTTGCTGGATAGTGTAATCTTGGATGTGGGTCCTTGCCTTTCATGACTTCAAATACTGCTTTCTAACCCTTTCTTGCCTGTAAATACTGTTTTGATAAATCAGCTGACAGACTTATGGGAATTGTTTTGTAAGTAACTGTTTCCTTTTCTCTTGCTGCTTCTAAGATTCTCTCCTTATTTTTAATCTTGGGTAATGTAATTATGATGTGTCTTGGTGTGTTCCTCCTTGGGTCCAACTTCTTTGGCACTCTCTGAGCTTCCTGAACTTCCTTGAAGTCTATTTCCTTTGCCAAATTAGGGAAGTTCTCCTTCATTATTTGTTCAAATAAGTTTTCACTTTGCTGTTCTTTCTCTTCTCCTTCTGGTACCCGCATAACTTGGATGTTGGAACATTTAAAGATGTCCTGGAGGTTCCTAAGCCTCTCCTCATTTTTTTTTTTTTCATTCTTATCTCTTCATTCTGTTCTGGTTGAATTTTTCTTTCTTGCTTTTGGTACACACCATTGATTAGAGTCCCAGTTTCCTTTCCATCACTATTGGTTCCCTGTACATTTTCCTTTATTTCACTCAGCATAGCCTTCATTTTTTCATCTAATTTGTGACCAAATTCAACCAATTCTGTGAACATCCTGATTACCAGTGTTTTCAACTATGCATCTGATAGGTTGGATATCTCTTTGTCGCTTAGTTGTATTTTTTCTGGAGCTTTGATCTGTTCTTTCCTTTGGGCCGTTATTTTTTTGTTTCAAAGCACCTGTTACATAGAAAGGGTTGGAGCTTTAGGTGTTCACCAGTGCTGGGCAACCCTGTTGCTGGGTTGTAACGCTGTATGTGGGGGAGGGGTCAGAGAGGGAAAAATGATGCTTGCTCCACTCTCTGACAGATTTCAGTCACTTCCCCCACTATCCACATGCAAAGTGGGACATTTTAATGCTGATTCCCAGGTGAATGGGTTTGTATACACTCTAGGATCCTATAGGTATCTCCAGTGAACTCTTCTGTGAGGCTTGGAGTTTCTCCCACTGCCACCTCAACCCCCACAGGTGTTTTCAGTCAGGGGTTTGAGGCTTTATTTCCCTATGCTGGAGACCTGGGTTGTGAGGTCTGTTTCACTCCCCAGTTGTTCTTCCCAGTTTATCTGCACATGAATGTGAGACTGCCCACTCAGCCAGCCACCACCTCGCAGTGTCTGCCAGGTGCTGTCTTGCTGACCAGCCACCACTTTGCCTGCCCTGGTCCTCCAGCCACTGTCTTGCATGAATCCTCTCCATCCAGCTGCCCATCTCTGCCCCTCCTACCAGTCTGGATGAGTATGTCTTCTGTAACTCCTTGGTTGTTGGACTTCCCTACAGTTCATTTTTCTTTGAGTTCTGGTTGTTTTTTCTTTTTAAATTGTTGTTGTCCTTATTTTGGTTGTGGGAGAAGGCACAGTGTGTCTACCTACACCTCCATCTTGGCCGGAAGTCCTACTTTGAGAATTTTTAATTATTACTTTATATATCCTTAAAATTTCAGATATATTATAAAGAGAACAAGATTAATTAAGATAGTATTAAGCTCACATAACTGACTATCCAAAAAAATTAAAGTAGGCAAAATATCTAGTTACAATTCAATACTAACAATAGAGTGATATTTATCATTATCGTTGCAAATTTCCTTTTGACACATTGCCCTTAGTTCATTTTCTTAGCAGAATACATCAAGATAATTTGAAAATTGGTTTGACTTCCAATTATCATGGGTGTTATTTTAAATTGTGTTTTTTTCTTTAATTAAAAGGCGTGTGAAATTTAAAACATTGAACTAAATGAGTTGTATAAGGCATTGAGATTCAGCTAATTTCAGCAACCAAGGGAATAGGGTAGTTTTTTTGTTTGTTTTACCCCAGGTAAGCCATTTTCTCTTCATTACCTATTTTATATTAAATATATCTCTGTTTAAAAAATATATCACAATTATTCTACCTCTAAAAGCATTTTTGGATTGTTGCCATTATCACAAATTCCAATCTTATTTCTTTGGTTCTCAGATATATGATTCTCAAGATCATATAGACCAGACATATTTATTCAGATAATTATAACACAACTACCATATTTTAATATTCTTTTTTGGATCTATAAAAAGCCTACATTCACAGATTTTAATATGTAGATACAATGTCATATGTTATATAGTAAAGTAAGCGAATAATACCATGTACAAAAGTAAAGATGAGATAAAAAATGTTTTATTTATTTCACTTGGGCCATATTTCTTTGTCTCCTCAATTTGATGACTTCCCTGTGTTTGTTTCTATGTAATAGGTAGAGCTGCTTTGACTCCAAGTCTTACTAGAGTGGCTTATTGTTGAAAAGGCACTTGTAAATAGTGTGGAGTGGAGCCTCAGGTAATCACCAGGGTGGGGCAGCCTGCTACATAGCTTTGTGGTTCTGTGTAGGGGGAGGGATCAGATAGGGGCAATGCCACTGCCTGGCTTCTGGAGGTTTGCAGTGTACTTATTCCATTTCCAGTAACTTGACTCACTTCCTGTGACTGGCACCCTTTCAGCTGTTGCCTTGGTGGAGAATCTGAGAGTGGAATAGGTCTACCTATGTTCTAATTCCATGCAGGCCCTCTGAGCTGTCTCCTGTGATGAATCTGAGAGTGAAATAGGTTTGCCTATGTTCTAATTCCATGCAGACCCTCTAAGCCGTCTCCTGAAAATCCTGCCATTTCTTCTGCTGCCCTAACCCCCACTGGTTTTTACAGCCAGAAGTTATGGGGATTTATCCTACTGGTGCTTGAACCCTGAGCTGTGCAGTATGGTCTGGGTTTGATATCACTTTCTCCTAAGGGATCTCTCCTGATTTTTATCCATCATACGTGAATGTGGAATTGTCTGTTTGCCACTGCTACCACATTTCCATACCACACTGAATCTCCCCACCTCTCCACCTGTCTTCATGATTCTGCCCCTCCTACCCATCTGGATGAATGTGGCTTCTTTAAATTCTTGATTGTCTGACTTCCATATAGCTTGATTTTCTGATGGTTCTGGGTGTTATTTGTTTTGAGATCTAGCTGTAATTGTTTCTATGTCTTTGTGAGGAGGTGAAGCATGTATATTTATGCCTCTATCTTGACTGGAAGTCAGGACCAATTCCAAACCCCTGAAAAAGAACTAAACAAAATGAAGATAACCAACCTGTCAGATACAGAGTTCAAAACACTAGTCAGGATGCCCAAAGAGCTCACTGAGTACAACAACATAAAGGAAGAAATAAAAGTTGCACTAAGTGAAATAAAGAAAAATCTACAGGGAACCATCAGTGGAGGGGAGAAAGCCAGTTTGGAACATAAGAAATAAATAAGCATTCAACCAGAACGGCAAGAAGAAAGGTTTAAAAAAATCAAAGATAGTATCAGGACCCTCTGGAACATCTCCAAATGTACCAACATACTAATCATAGGGATGCCAGAAGGAGAACAGGAATAGCAAGGAATTGAAAACTTTTTTGAAAAAAAAAATAATAAAAGAAAACTTTTCTAATTTGGTGGAGGAAATATACATAAAAGTCCAAGAGCATAGAGAGTCCACAACAAGTTGGGCCCAAAGAGGACCATACTAAGACACATCATAATTAAAATGCCAAAGGTTAAAGATAAAGAGAGAATCTTAAAAGAAGCAAGAGAAAAGCACAGAGTTACCTACAAAGGAGTTCCCATAAGATTATCACCTGATTTGTCAAAAGAAACTTTGCAGGCAACAAGAAATTGGCAAGAGGTATTCAAAGTGATAAAGAGCAAGGGCCTACAACCTAGATTACTTTATCCAGCAAAACTATCATTTAGAACGGAAGGGCAGATAAAATGCTTCCCAGATTAGGTCAAGTTAAGGAGTTCATCATCACCAAGACCTTATTACATGAACTCTCAAAGGGACTTATTTAAGAGAAAGTAGATCAGGACTTTGAACGTTAAAATGGCAACAAACAATCATCAATAATTGAATCTAGAAAAAATAAACTAGGCAAACAAGCAGAACAAGAACAGAATAATAGATATGGAGATAATTTGAAGGGTTATCAGCTAAGAATGGAAGGAGTGAATGGGGGAAAAAGTATAGAGATTAAAAAGCATGATTGGTCAGTACAAAGTAGACAGAGGTATGTAAGAATAGTATAGGAAATATGCATGAAACCAAAGAAATATGCTTGACCCATGGACATGAACTAAGGGGTGATTGCTGGAGGGAAGGGAGATGCCAGCTAGAGGAGGACAAAAAAGGGAAAATTGGGAAAATTTTAACAAGGTAATCAATAAAATATACTTAAAAATAAATTTCTTTATCTCTATTAACTTCATCTTTCACTACTCCAATTTAGAGAAGTTAAGAAGGCATGGTGACCTTTTTTTCTTTTAATTCATTTATTTAATAATTTCTGTTAAAATTAAATTTATTGGGTGACATTCATTTATTAAATTGCATAGGTTTCAAGTGTACAATTCTATGATACATCATTTGTATATTGCATTGTATGCACATCACCCAGAGGCAAATTTTCTGTCACTATTTGATCCCCTTTACCCTCTACTATCCGTATGATAACACTCCCATGATAACAACAATAATGTTGTCTGTTCTATGTTTATCTTGAAAGTTCAGCAAGTTGCATGATGAGCCAAAGAATGAAAGAATCAATTACCCTTAAATTAAGTGACATTGTTGGGATGTAAGTTCTGTGTCTCTAGTCAAAGTAGCAAAATCTAGTGGGTGGTAATAATAACTGGAAAAGAATTAAGAGATAAAATCAGATGGGGGTCACAAGTTGGTCTTAAGAGACTGCCTGATAAATATTAATTTTATTTAGTAAAAAATAAGTCATTGAAGATTTTGAACACATTAATGTTATAATTAAATTTTTATTAAATGTATCTACTGAGAGGTATTTTTATTATCCCCATTTTACATATAAGAACAATGAGGTTTAAGATTATATCAGATAACCAAGGTCACATAGATAGGAACTACCAGTCAGAATTTACACTGAAATCTACCCTTTCTTGGCCAGAGTTCAGGGAAAAAAATAAAAATAAAAATAAAATAAACAAACATAAAAGTCAAGGGATGTAGGTGAAAAAAAGAATGATAAAGACAATTTAAGTATAAAGATAAATAGATTTGGTCATTATTGACATACAGGCAAATAAAAAGAGAAAGGTTAAAAATAATTTCACTTTTTGTCATTGGAGTTTCTATTTTTTAAAATTTTTTAAGTCTATCGTGATGATATTCGTTAATAACTTTATAAGTTTGAAGTGTACAATTCTACAATACATAATTTTTATACTGTGTTATGCATTCACCACTCAAAGTTAAGTCTTCTTCTGTCAATGTATATTGTAGTTGTACCTGTTTACCCTCTTCTAACTTCCTTCACCCATTTCCCCTGTGTTTATGGGTTTTCTTTTGTTTCCTTTGTTTATTCATTGCTTCATGTTTCATATCCCACATATGAGTGAAGTCATATGGTTCTTGTTTTTTTTTCTGCCTCACTTATTTCATATAGGATGATATTCTTAATGTCCATCCATGCTCTCCAAAAGGGCAGAGTTTCATCTTTTCTTATTATCCATCAAGGGATACTTCGGTTGTTTCCATGTCTTCGCTATCCTGAATAATGCTGCAGTAAACATAAGCGTACGTCTCTCTTTATAAATTAATGTATTCAAGTTTTTCATGATTGTCATACTTTGATACCAGAAAGATGTGTTATTGATATTAATTGGGAGGTAAATTAGTATTGTCAAATGAACTGAGCATAATAAACCAATTTTATATAATATTCTGTTAAATTATTTAAAAGAATGACCCAAAACATCACATTAACTGAATATGTTTACTGTATTAAAAATGACTAATATTTATTTATGGCATCTCCTTTTAATTTACAAAATCCTAGAAATGAATTGTGTTTGTGATTTCTCACAACTTCATAAAATAAGTTCTACTAGAACAAATGAAAAAAATGATATGTAACTTGTTCAATATTATAGAGTGAATATATGATGAAGTTGAGGCATGAATTTATGTTTTCTGATTTGAAATACAGGATACCAGGGGGTGCTTAAGATGTGACAGTCACAAGCATTTTAACTTCCTTGATTCAAATGGAATACACTTAAATCACAAACTAAATAGAACTAGTTATCAATCTATTGAAGTGTAGCTAGGGAGATTTATATAAATTTAAGCATGATTTCTACTTCAGAAAATATATAAATACTTTACTAAAGCAGAGGTAGAATATCCTTATATTTTGCAATATGAATAATGCTTAGAACACTCTTCTTTGTCAAGATTACCTGTGGCTCTTTTAAAGGCTTTGTAGCAGGAGATCTAATGATCTTAGAGCTTCCAACCAATATTTGAAATATGTTAACACAAAGAACAAATTAGTTACAGTCTTGCAATCACATCCTTTTCATTTTTTAAAATTCTGAATAGACAGTTTTACTTCAAAATAAACAAGGGGTTCTAGTAACAATCATCCTCTATAACACACAGAATCATAAGCATCAGTGTGTATACCCTGTCATGTCAGAAAGATATATGTTTAGAACAATGATCACTGCTCCTATAAGGGAATTGTCTTGAGAAGCTGTGTAATTTGTTCTACTAGAATAATGGCTGAGGAAGTTAAATTATTAAAACAATTACCATGGTGAACTTTTACCTAGTAATTATTATGCAAATAATCAACCATTACTATATATTTTTATACTTTTTACTTACAAAAATGGAGAAAACAAGTGATATTTGGAAAAACAAATTGATTAATACTAGTGGAAAAATAATCCTTGCAAGTCATTCTGTGCTTCAGTGGCATTTTATGAAAACAACAATGGGATGAAGAAAGATAAAGACTAACATTTCAAAGTCTCTAATCAGTTTTTCCCCATGCTAACAGAACAGATAATAATTTATGCTAGCAAATTAATGATGCTTTAGATACATTGGAAATTGTTATGGATTGAGCCTAAGGGGAGGGAGCTTAAAAAGGAACACATCATCATAAAGAAGAAAGAATGAATCAGAACAGTTCACATAACTTTCCAGTAAAACCAACATCTACATATATTTTTATAATAAAATATTTTTATTTTTATTGTTGTTGAAATACAGTTGTCTCCATTTTCACACAACCATTCACCCCTACCCAACCCACCCCACTTCCCACCCTCCAAATTACCCTCTTTGACTTTTTCCATGTGTCCTCTATATATGTTCCTTGATGGCCCTTCCTCTATTATTCCTAATTATCCCTCTCTCTTGTTCTCTCTGGTAACTGCCTGTTTTTTATTTCAAGGTCTATGGTCAGATTTTGCTTGCTTGATTGTTTGGTTGATTAGGTTTCACTTAAGTGTGAGATCATATGGTATTTGTCTTTCATTGCCTGGCTTATTTCACTTAGCATAATGCACTCCAGTTCCATCCATGCTGTTGTGAAGAGTAGGAGCTCCTTCTTTCTTTCTTTCTTTCTTTCTTTCTTTCTTTCTTTCTTTCTTTCTTTCTTTCTTTCTTTCTTTCTTTCTTTCTTTCTTTCTTTCTTTCTTTCTTTCTTCTTCCTTCCTTCCTTCCTTCCTTCCTTCCTTCCTTCCTTCCTTCCTTCCTTCCTTCCTTTATTTCTTTATTATTTCTTTCTTCTTCCTTCCTTCCTTCCTTCCTTCCTTCCTTCCTTCCTGTCTTCCTTTCTTTCTTCCTTTCTTTCTTTCTTTCTGCTGCAAAGCATTCCATTGTGTAAATGTACCATAATTTTTGATCCATTCATTTACGGATGGGCACGTAGGTTGCTTCCAGCACTTGCCTATTGTAAATTGTGCTGCTATAAACATTGGAGTGCATAGGTTCTTTAGAACTGGTTTCAGCATCCTTAGAGTATAATCCCAGATATGGAATTGCTCAGTGAAAAAGCAGTTCCATTTTTGGTTTTCTGATGAAATTCCATACTGTTTTCCACAGTGGCTGTACCAGTCTGCATTCCCACCAGCAATTACTAGGGTTCTTTTTTCTTCACAACCTCTCCAATACTACTTGTTTGTTGGTTTGTTTACGATGATCATTCTGACTTGTGTGAAATGGTATGTCATTGTGGTTTTAATTTGCATTTCTCTGATAGCTAGTGATATTGAGCATCTTTTCATGTATCTCTGTATCCTCTGTATGTCCTCCTTGGAGAAGTATCTCTTCAGGTCCTTTGACCATTTTTTAATTGGGTTGCTTGTTTTCTTACAGTGGAGTCATGTGAGTTCTTTATACATTTTGGAGATCAAACCCTTGTCTGAGGAATCATTGTAAAATATAATTTCTTTTTTTTAATCATTGTTCAAGTACAGTTTTCTCCCCTTTACTCCCAATCCAGCCCACCCAACCCTCCCTCCCAAATTCCCTCCCATTACCACCCTCCCCCTAATTTTTGTCCATGTGTCCTTTAACTTTGTTCCTGTAAACCCTTCCCCTTTTCCCCTGAAATTCCCTCTTCTCTCTCCTCTGGTCACTTTCTGCCTCTCCTGTATTACAGTGTCTTTGACTATATTTTGCTTGTTTCACTGTTTTGTTGTTTAGGTTCCTGTTAAAGGTGAGATCATATGGTATTTATCTTTCACTGCCTGGCTTATTTCGCTTAGCATAATGCTTTCTAGTTGCATCCATGCTGTTGCAAAGGGTAGGAGCTCCTTCTTTCTTTCTGCTGCATAGAATTCCCTTGTGTAAATGTACCATAGTTTTTTGATCCATTCATTTACGGAGGGGAATCTAGGTTGCTTCCAAAACTTGGCTATTGTGAATTGTGCTGCTATGAACATTGGGTGCATAGGTTCTTTTGGATTGGTGTTTTAGGATTCTTAGAATATAGTCCCAGCAGTGGAATTTCTGGATCAAAAGGCAGATCTATTTTTAATTTTCTGAGAAAGTTCCATACTGTTTTCCACAGTAGTTGTACCAGTCTGCAGTCCCACCAACAGTGCACTAGGGTCCCCTTTTCTCCAAAACCTCTTCAACACTTGTTTGTTGTTTTGCTTATGATGGCCATTCTGACTGGTGTGAAGTGGTACCTCATTGTGGTTTTAATCTGCATCTCTCTGATAGGTAGTGATATTGAATATCATTTCATGTGTCTCTGGATCCTCTGTTTGTCCTCCTTGTAGAAGTGTCTGTTCAAGTCTTTTGCCCATTTTTTAATTGGGTTGCTTGTCTTCTTAGAGTGGAATCATGTAAGTTCTTTGTATATTTTGAAGATCAAAACCTTGTCCAAAGTATCATTGGCAAATATATTTTCCCATATGGTTGGTTCTCTTTTTATTTTGATACCTTTTTCTTTAGCTGTGCAGAAGCTTTTTATTTTGATGAGGTCCCATTTGTTTATTCTTTCCTTTATGTCCCTTGCTCTAGGGGACATGTCAGTAAAAAAGTGTCTGCGTGATATATCTGAGATTTTCCTACCTATGTTCTCCTCTATTACTTTAATGGTGTCACGGTTTATATTTAAGTCTTTTATCCATCTTGAATTTGTTTTTGTATAGGGTGTAAGTTGGTGTTCTAGTTTCATTTTTTTGCACGTAGCTGTCCAGTTCTCCCAGCACCATTTGTTGAAGAGGCTATTATTACTCCATTTTATGACGCTGCCTCCTTTATCAAATATCAATTGACCATAGAGACTTGGGTTTATTTCTGGGCTCTCTGCTCTGTTCCATTGGTACATGTGCCTGTTTTTATGCTAGTACCAGGCTATTTTGATTACAGTGGCCTTGTAGTATAGTTATGTGTCAGGTATTGTGATCCCTCCTTTTCTCTTCTTTCTCAAAATTGCAGCAGCTATTCGGGGTCATTTATGGTTCCATATACATTTTTGAAGTGTTTGTTCTATGTCTGTGAAATAAGCCACTGGTAATTTAATAGGTATTGCATTGAATGTGTAAATTGCTTTGGGTAGTATGGACATTTTGATGATATTAATTCTCCCAATCCATGAACACGGTATATGTCTCCCATTGTTTGTGTCTTCCTTGATTTCTTTCCTCAGTGTTATGTAGTTTTCTGAATACAGGTCTTTTACCTCTTTGGTTAGGTTATTCCTAGTTATTTTATTTTTCCTTTTGCCATTTCAAATGGGATTTTTTCCTTGATTTCTGCTTCTGCTGTTTCATTGGTGGTGTACAGAAATGCCATTGATTTCTGGATGTTGACTTTGTATCCCGCTGTTTTGCTAAATTCATTTATCAGGTCAATTAGCTTTTTGGTAGAGTCTATAGAATTTTCTATATACATTATCATGTCATCTGCGAACAGGAACAGTTTTGTTCCCTCCTTTCCGATTTGAATGCCTTTTATTTCTTTTTCTTGTCTGATCGCTGTTGGCTAAAACTTCCAGTACTATATTGAATAGAAGTGGTGAAAGTGGACAGCCTTGTCTTGTTCCTGATCTTAGTGGGAAAGATTTTAGTTTTGCCCATTTAGTATGATGTTGGCTGTGGGTTTCTCATACATGGCCTTTATCATGTTGAGGAATGCTGTCTCTACTCTCACTTTGCTGAGTGTTTTTATCATAAATTGGTACGGTGCCTTATCAAATACTTTTTCCACATCTATTGATATGATCATGTGATTTTTGTATTTGCTTTTATTTATGTGATGTATTACATTTATTGACTTGTGAATATTGTACCATACTTACATCTCTGGGATGAATCCCACTTCATCATGTTGAATGATCTTTTTGGTGTATTGTTGTATGTGGTTTGCCAATATTGTGTTGAGGATTTTTAGCATCATCAGTTCATCAGTGAGGATTTTTAGCATCATTAGTTCATCAGTTCATCAGTGATATTAGCCTATAGTTTTCTTTCTTTGTTGTTAGTCATGCCCACTTTTAGAAAGTTAACTGCTACATCACCAATGGCTGTTATAAATTGTCTTTTAAAGGAAACTCAGTGGTAATGCATTGGATAATGTATATGGAACAAGAAAGCACATGAGGATCCTGTAGATTTGGAGGCCAAGATAACAGGAAAAAATTCAAGTCATACATTCCTCGCTAGAATTCTCACAGATTTCTAAGGTGGAGCATAGGAAACCCTCATTAATTCAAGAATGTTTAGTTTTAAATATCAAAGGTCAGGTTACCCCAAAGGACACTGGGGTTACACATGCATTATATATGCTTCTCAAACAATCCTAATACTAGGTGATATAATTTCTTTTATTTTCTAGGAAATTGAAGAAGTCACATAAGAAATACACTCATGAATGAAAAGAAGGGATAGAGGCTAACATTTGCAAAATATGTGTCCAAGTTTCAATGGTTGCTTGAATGACATGAGAAGGTAGAAATGTGCAATATACAAAATAAAATAAAAATTTGAAAAGCAAATATTATTCCCACATTTTCCCCAGTGTATCTTCTTAACCTTTTCTAATCACCAAATTACCTGCCAGGAATAATCAAAAGAATTTTATGAATGAACAGTAACACCTCAATTTCTTGGATTTAAAAGATGTCTATTTTAACTTTGTGTGGTACTTGCAAATAGATATGTACCATTTAAACATTCTTAGTTGATGAAAAAATGGATATTCAAAAAAGAATACACCTCATATTAGTTAATATATTTAAATATACACATTGTATCTTATGTTATCAGACTTCATATAGTATTTTTAAAATAAATATGACCTTAATACATGTATAAAACCTAACTAGTAATTGTTTACCAGTTTTAAATAATAGCCTACAAAATCATTGTATGGTATTATAGCATCCCCATTTTATGTACTATAATTTATTTAGTCGGATCTTTATAATTTAATGTGTAAATGGTTTTAATATTTAAATATTTTAAATGATATATTGCCTCTAAATTTTTATTTACTATTAAAAATTGGCATTACATACCCATATTTTTAAAGCTATTGAAACATTCTTCTAGATTGTTCATCAGGAAGAGGCAATATTAACTTTAAGCTAATATATATGAGGAGACGTATTTATCCCCAGCTTTATAAATACTGAATAATTTCCATTTAGTGGTAAAATAGAATTCAATTATTGCTTTAACATACATGTATTGCTCATTTGCCCTTTATTTCTTAGGCCCAATTTTCTACCCATTTATTGTATTTGTTAATATAAGGAGATATTTTTAGTATCCGTGATATATGAGATCTCAATAGTTCTGTAGTTTCATTTTTACATTTAAATGTTTAATTCATCTTAATTTAATTAGGATGCATGTTTTCAGGTAGAAGTTTATTTTTTTTCCCTTTTCCACATGGTTAGTCAATTAGCCCAACACCATAGATTAACTTTTATCTTCCCCCCCCGGTGCACAATGTCATATTCATCATTCTACCTTCAATTACCCACATAATATATATTTGGCCTCCTTTTGGGTTCCTTCTCCATCCATTTGTCTGTCTGTGTCATCCTAAAGACAAGTCTAACATTTTAACCCACAGGACAGGTTGGATGACATATGATACAGTACCTTTCCTAGGAGTGGGATGTGGGCAGAATATAGGGGACTGAATATTGATGATGGAAAATACCTTAGGGGGAAGAGTCTGAAGAGTGACAAGAAGTGAAAATCTTCATGATGACCAAAATCTCTCCTGTCCTTCAGTACAACTGAAACAAAAAACACACAGGAGGAAAGACATAGCAGGAAGAAAATAAATAATGAGAAATAGAAAAAAGTTTATATTTATTTCTCCCTTCCCACAATCTCCCAATTGAGAAAAGTATGCAGTGTCATCTGAGTTTCAGAGTAAGTGACTGAAGCGAGACAAAGCTGAGATATGGTCAAGCTGTCTAGAGAGGCAGGAAAGATAGCATTCAAAACTGTCTCACAGATTTGGAAGAAAATATTCTATAAAATCAGGAGCAAGTTGAAATAAATAGGAAAGATAGTCATTTCTTTAGTCATCCTGGTTGCCTGGGGGAAAGACTTTCCTAATACTCCGTTACAGCCCCTCAAAACATGGTAGTATTTTTTGCATAAAGATGTCACCTACATATACACATTTTAAATTCTGTATCTAATATAAAGTTTTGTCAAGAATGTTTGATGATGTAAAAAAGTTAGAGGGTTGGAGAACTAGGGAGAAACTACTTTATTTCTATTAAATAAATATTCTCATTGCACCCTATATTAAATCACAATGGATTTAAAGAATACTACCTGGGCCATTTATGACTGTCTTAACAAGAAAAATTGGTTCATGTAGATTTAAATAGAACCTATCCCAAGCATCCTAATGTGTTATATATACCCAGAGTCTAAGAAGATAAAGTGACTACAATGCCAACATCTTTTCTGCTCCTGACATTTACTCCTTCAACAAATACTGGAGAAGAATATTCTCACAGTTGGGTTACTTGATGGGATGGTAACTTGGAACAATGCTGCTTACGTAAACAGAGAAAAGTTCAGTGTAAAAAGAAAGTATAAATAATATACATTTTTAAATGAATCTTCCCCTGTGCCATCTGTTGAGGTAAATTACATACACACATTCCAATATGAGAAGGGCCATGACAATGAACACTGTTCAACGAGAAGCAAATCTGAAGCCAAACAGAATTCACAGATATGGGTCGAAGCCTTACACAAGTTCCTGAAACACTTTCACAAGCAGAGCGTATTTTTTAATGTGTGGTTTTCACATGGGATGCAAAATGTCTCAAAGCCTTTTCAATTGCCTACAAAACAAAGGGAAAGAAGACAGACCAAAGGGAGCAGGTGGTATCTTGAACGTGTCTGAAAACTTACACCAGGTTTAGGGAGGAAGAGAGGCAGAACTGGTCTCAGATCTTGCAAAGCACAGCCTGAGGGTGAGCTCATTGTCCTGGAGTAAATTACCTTCTTCTCCAAGGGTAGCCACATGCCTTCAGGATCATTTAGACTGAATTTCTTTTTTTTTTTTTTTCACTTAATCATAAATTCATATTTTAATTGTTTAATGATAGAAATAGAATGAAATGTTTCTTTAAAATATTTCTTTTTGTAATGAAATACTTTGGCTTTTATCTTTTTAAAAATTTTATTGCAGTATAATTGACAAATAAAGTTGTAAGATATTTGAAGTATGGAGTGTGATGATTTTGATATTTGTACACATTGTGAAAGGTCACTCCCCATTGACTTAATTAACACATTTATCACCTCATATATTTGCCTTTCTTTTATTTTAGTGAGAACATGTAAGTCTTACCCTCTTAGCAAGTTTCAGTTATACAATAGAGTGTTATCAACTATAGTCACTATGTTATATATTAAATCCTCAGAACTTATTCATCTTATAACTGAAAGTTTAGACCCATTTACCAACCTCTCCCTATTTCCACCCCCACCCCCAGCTCCTGGCAACAACTTGTCTACTTTTCTATTCTTATAAGTTCAACTTTTCTATTTTTTTTTATTTTTAGATTCAACATATAAGTTACACCATACAGTATTTGTATTTCTCTGTCTTATTTAATTTAGCATAATGCCCTCCAAGTTCATCCATGTTAAATAAATAACAGGATTTTCTTCTTTTTAAAGGCTCAATAATATTCTATTGTGTGTGTGTGCTCACAGGAGTGTATTAATAACTGTTCAATATATTAATTTTATTTTCTTTGTATATATACCCAAGAGTGGAATTGCTGGAGTATATGTTAGTTCTAATTTTAATATCTTAAAAATCTTTTTTTAATTAACATTTTTAAAATATTTTCTTTTTCCCACACTTTTTATTGTTGTTCAAGTACACTTGTCTTCATTTTCCTCCCACCCCAGACATCCCCACTCATCCCCCCTCTTTATCCTATCCCTCTTTGGTTTTGTCCATGTGTCCCCCATATATGTTTCTGAAAACCCTTCCCCTTATTCTCCCCATTATATCCTCCCACCTCCCGTCTGATTACTGCCACTTTGTTCTTTATTTCAAGGTCTATGGTTATATTTTGCTTGCTTGTTTGTTTTGTTGATTAGGTTCCACTTAAAGGTGAGATCATATGATATTTGTCTTTTACTGCCTGGCTTATTTCACTTAGCATAATGCTCTCCAGATCCATCCATGCTGTCACAAAGGATAGGAGCTCCTTCTTTCTTTCTGCTGCATAGAATTCCATTGTGTAAATGTACCATAGTTTTTTGATCCATTCATTTACTGATGGGCACTTAGGTTTTCCACAGTAGGTGGAATGTACCAGCTTACATTCCTACTAACAGGGCACAAAGGATCCTTTTCTCCCATATCCTGACCAGCATTTGCTATGTCTTATCTTTTTTAGCAGAGTCTTCTTTACTAGTGTTAAGTGTTATTTCATTGTGATTTTGATTTGCATTTCCACGAGGATTAGTCATGTTGAACAACTTTGCATGTACTTTCCTCTCGTGCATCCCCTTCTGGGGACCTGGCCCACAACCCAGGCATGCAACCTAGACTGCGAATTGAACTGACCACTCTTCAGTCCCCAGGCTGGCACTCAATCCACTGAGCCATAGTGGCCATGATTGCCCATGTTTTCATTGAGTTATTTGGGTGTTTGTGCTATTGAGTTGTGTGACTTCCTTATATTTTTTAGATATTAACCCCTCATTGAATATAAATATTCTTATTCAATTTAAAATAGTTTTTCCATTTAATGTAATCTGGAATTTTATGTAATAAATACTGAAAATTCTAGTACACAAAAACCATACTACAAAACAGATAAATGATTTATTTCATAAGATGGAATCATTGCCATGAGAAAAAAAAATTGTAGAAAGTATCTCAATTATCCTAAAATGTTAAGAATGGTTTCCTCACATTTTACAGTATTCCATTGACTGACTGAACAAATACACTGAAATAAGAACTTTGTTCTTAAGTGCATATTTGACTAATTAAACACTAGCAAAAGATATAAGCATATGTTCCTTGTTTTTTTTTAATCCACTAGCTTAATGAAATAGCCATCTAATCATATTAGAATAAAAGATGAGTGAACAGCACATTTTTATTATTTCATAAGTAACTGCCTTCCATGAGGAGAAATTGTTATGTCCTAGCATTATGTTATTCAGTGTCTGGTTGGTGGAGCAAAAAAAAAAAAAATCAGAAACACTATTTGTGATTCCTACTCTAGTACAATAGATTGTAAATCATATTTTTAACAGATTTCCAAATTAAGATTTTGGTCTTCTTTGGAGACATGTGAAAAAGTATAAATAGGAACTAAGCATGGAGAGGAAAATATACAAAAACCTGCAGGATGGTGAAGCTATGTTGACCTGTGAGGGCAGCAAGATTATTTCTATGACATGCCTAAGGTTAGTTTAACCCTTTTGCTGAGGTTCCTAACAGTCATGATACAGGCAATTCACTAGAACAAAATAGACTATTCAGATATATACTCACACATTTACAGACAACAAATTTTCAACAAAGGCAACTGAGTGTAGGAATGATAGTCTTTTAAATAAATTGTGCTTGAATAATTGGGTATCCATAAGCAAAACAAACAAGCAAGCAAACAAACAAAAACAACCTTTGTACATACCTTGCACTTTAGAAACAAGTTAATTGAAAATGAATTATTACCATAAATAGAAAAGGTAAAAATATATCTTTTAGAAGATAACTTATGAGAAAAGCCCTTGTGACTTTGCATTAAGCAGCAATTGCTTTGATACCACAACCAAGTATAAGGTGAAATAGAACAAAGTGATAAATTGAGCTTTATCAAAATTAACAAGCTCTTACTTACAATGATACTAAAACAGATGTAAAGGAAAACCACAGACTAGAATATATTTCTTAAATCACATAAATGATAAATGGATTAGAGTTATGTAAAGAGCTACAAAACTCAATATTAAAAATCAAATCACTCAATTAAATAGGTAGACAAGATTCATAGAGATTCATCATCAAAGAAGATTCATGGCAGACAGTAGAACAAAAATGTCAACTATCATTAGTCACTACAAATGCAAACTAACATAACAATGTGATAACACTACAGTTCTTTATTTATTTTCAATTGAATGTATTGCAGTGAAAATGATTAATAAAATTATATAGGTTTCAGGTATACAGTTCTATAATACATCATCTGTACATTGTATTGTAGTTTAACACCCCATATTAAGTCCTTCCTTTCATCACCATTTATTCTACTTTTACCCTCTTCCACATCCCTCCAATCCACTTTCCCTCTGGTAATCACCATAAAATTATTTGTATCTATGATTTTTTTTGCTTAATCTTGTCATCTTTTTTACCCAGAATCCTAACACCCCTTCCCTCTGAGAGCTCTCTTTGTTCTCTGTATCTATGAGTCTGTTTCTATTTTGTTAGTTTATTTCATTTGATTCCATATATAGGTGAAATCATATGGTAGTTGTCTTTCTCTGACTGGATTATTTCACTTATCATAATACTTTCCTGGTTCATTCATGTTGTTGCAAGTATATTCAGTAAAGTAGCAGGATACAAAATAAATATCCAGTAATCAGTTGCATGTATGTATACTAATAGTGAATTATCAGAAAGGAAAATGAAGAAAACAATTGCATTCACAATGGCTTCAAAAATAAAAAATACCTAGGAATAAACCTAACCAAAGATGTAAAAAACTTGTCTTGGCAAATTATAAGACACTGAAGAAAGAAATTGAAGAAGATACAAATAAGTGGAAGAATATTCCATGTTCATGGATAGGATGAATTAACATCATTAAAATGTCCATACTACCCAATGCAATATATAGATTCAGTGCAATTCCTATCAAGATGCTGATAGCATAGTTCACAGAACTACAGCAAATATTTAAAAAATGTATAAGAAATCACAAAAGACCTGAATAACCACAGCAATATTGGGAAAGAACAAAGTTGGAGGAATCATGCTACCTGATATGAAACTCTACACTTCTTTTAGAAATTATTTGTTTATAAATCATATTGAATGTTGGCAGAGATATGAAGAAACTGGAACTCTTATAAACTGGTAATGGAAATAAAAAGTCACACAAACACTTTGAAATACAGGTTACAGTTTCCGGACAGTTTGAACTATCTTGCGATTTAGTTATTTTATCCCTAAATTTATTCAAGAGAAATAAACTCCTTCATATATATATAATATGTGTGTGTGTGTGTGTGTGTGTGTGTGTGTGTGTGTGCGTGCGCGTGTGTATCTTGGAGGGTGGACCCATTGTAGTACAGGCGTCTCCCACTAGATGAGTGTTTTAGAAACCCATCTGCATCAGTGTACCAGCTGGCATTGTTGCGAAAGGCTGTGCTCAGCTTCAATTAAATTGTTTCGAAGACTCGATGTGTTTGCCCATTACATATTGGTAATTTATGAACACACCTGCCAACACTGCACTGAATGTTCAGCAGTTTTGAGTCAAAAATGGCATGATCTCTGTGCATCACCCTCCCTATTTACCTAATCTTACCCCCAGCAATATTTTTTTGTTTCCCCATATGAAAAAAAAAAACTCCTCAAAGGGAAATATTTTGCTGATGTGGGAAAGTGAAACAAAAATGGCAGAGACACTAAAAAGTATCAAAATTGACAAGTTCAATAACTGTTTTCATCAGTGGAGAAAACATGTTGATAGGAGTATGGCATCAAACAGAGAGGACTTTGAAGGTAACTGAAGTTTAAACATGTAAGAATAAACACACATTTTTAAATAAAAAACTCCATATTTTGGTCTCCCCTCACATGTATATGAGATCTATCCAGAGAAAGTCCAGGAGTTGTTAATATAATGAGAATAGTTTGTACAACATCAATGTAACCTAGCTAAGGAGAGTGTACTGAAATGTGCATGCACAAACAATGACAACTTCACCCTACTAGTCAATGAGGACAGCAGACACTATTGTGTGAGCTTGTGTACATTCAAAATGACTAAATGAATAGAACAACAAATATACATCAAATTTTGAGTTAAGCCTGAACATTCCTCTTTGGAAAGTATTTGGATAACTCAGAATGATGCAGTTGTGGACAACTAGTGAACAGCAGCTTCATCAGGACAAAGCATCCACTTGTGCATCCCTTCTCATGTGGAGTATTTTGGTGAAACATCAAATCACCCAGATGACTCAGGGTCCTACATCCCAGATTTGGCACCCTGCAATTTGTGCCCTTTCCCAAAACTAAAATCAACTTTGAAAGGAAAGAGATTTCAGACAGTTGATGAGATTCAGGAAAAATACAATAGGGCAGCTGATGGTGATTGGGAGAATTGTGTGAGGCACCAAGGTGTTAATTTTGAAGGGGACTGAGGCATCATTGTCCTATGTAAGTGTTTCTAGTATCTTCTTTCTTCTGCAATAAATGTTTGTTTTTCATATTACATGGGTGGATGCCTTTTGGACATGCCTTGTATATGTTCTTATAAAGACTTACACTTCCTATGTATAAAATTATTCATCATAATTTTATTTTAGACAAGCAAAACTAAAAACAACTGAAATCTCCATTATCAGGTGAATGAATTAACAACAGTGGTAAAAGACTTAGTTATAAAAATATTAAATGATGGAGGATAGAGGGTCCTGAAAGATGGTGGCCTGAAAAATTACCAAAAGACATGAGGAATCTTTTGGAGTAATACATACACACATTATCTTAATTATGGTGGAGTTCATGAATTAATGCATATAAACACATACACATACATACATATGTATATACCAAGTTCTACATTTTAAATATGTACAGTTAATTATATGCAATTATATCTCAATTCACTAAACAAAAGGTAAAACTCAGCACCTTAATTCTTTCTATAAGAGGCAGTGACTTTTTCTAATATGACATCCCCCATTCTTCCAGTTGGAACTGGATTCTTCATCCTCTGTGTGCTCATTACTTGTTGTGCACACCAGAACATGTTAAGTCACCTTGTAATTATTTGCTTACATTTGTCACTGCTCATTAGGGTAAAACTATTTAAATTCACAGACCAAATTTTGTTCCTGTCATATGGACGTTCAGTGGATGGTGAATGAATGAGTAATCACTGACCCTGGCATGGAAAGTGGATGTGGTCTAGAGAACATATAAACACAAAAGAAAAGATTTGCTATCATTCCATCCATGCTGGTTGAAGTTTGAGACTAAATGATGTTTGACTTTGTTAACTGATGAGTAAAGAAAAAGACAAGTACTCTTGCAAATATTTAAATTCCATGTGCAAATACCAGTGGGCTAGAAGAACTCCCTAGGCCAGCATGAGAGAACTTAACTAATGTAACAGGAGGTAATTAGGAAAGTAAACACTTTGGCAAAGTAAAGAGAAATATCCCAGAAATATGAGCTTCTAAGGTCAAGTGCAGGAAATGTTGGCTTGTATATTTTAGAAAATAAGAATAAAAATTTAAAATGTACTTTCTAAAGTAAATATTCCTATACTAAGCAAATAGCCCAAATCACCTAAAACACCTTTGCAAGTGTGAGAATAATAATTTTAATCAAAATTTTATATTGCTACATATAAATAAATGGATTTGGATTAGCATTGAGTCTATGTAAAAAATACACACATACTTCTAGTCATTATTTAATTTTTCAAATTAATTCATATCAATCTAATAACTTCAGCTTTATAATTTATTTATGTCTCTACCTATTTTACATGTACTTAAAGTATATTACTTTAGAATTAATCTGATACTAGTTTCATATAGTTGAAGACTATCAACATATTCCAACCATATAAACAGCCTATACTTGGGATCATACATCCTGACCCTTAGAACTACTTAAAAGTCTATCTTTTGAACTGTGTCCCTAAAAATAAAGGTCACGAGCTTTCTGGGATATTTCTTTTTTACTTATTTTTTCTTATATATTTTACATAATAATTCAACAAAATATTTCTAATGCAATTTGTTGAGAGTATATTTTGTCTTCTTCTTGAACAAAAGGGCTGATAAAACTGTAAAAGTAATATGTTACATCACCTTGATTCACAATTCTATATACTGGATACTGACTACCTGTGCCTAAAGCTCTTAGATTTGGTGTTTATCAGTTTTTGCTTAGTATTTTGCTTTATGATCTCATTTTGAGCTGAAAGGCCTCATTTCTTTAAAAAGTGAGTCTCCTCGATCAGGTAAAATTTGGTTTCTGTCTTTATTATCACTAAATTAACTAATAATTACAGCTCCATAATAATTTTCTATTTCTGTTCTTCATAACCAGGGTACTCACTTGGACACCTAAAAACATTCTTCCTCCCTTGTATTAGTTTGCTAGGACTGTTGTAACAAATTGATGCAGAATGTGGGGGAGGGCTTAAACAGATATTTATTTTCTCACCCTTCTGAAGGCTGGAAGTTTGTGATTAAAGTTTTTGAAGAGCTGTTCCTTTTGAGGCCCCTTTCTTTGAGTGGTAGACATTTGTCTTCTCTTCTCTGTGTCTTCACATGATCTTCATCTGCACATCTGTGTCCTAATTCATTTTAATAAGGATACTAGTCATATTGGATTAAGGGCCACCCTCATTACTTCATTTAACCTTCATTACCTCTTGAAAGATCCTATTTTCAAATATAGTAACATGCTAAGATATTGGGAGTTAGGGCTTAACATACAAATTTCAGAGGACACCATAACACACCTAGTTTATAACATTCCTAAAGAATCAGCTTCAAAGTTAACATTTCATTGCCTATCATACTCCCCTATGTTTTTTCCAAATACTTGTCAATTATCAATTTTTTACTGTGAAATTATTCTTGAATGCCTTCTTTTGATTCAAAATCCTGTAGGGTCTCATTCAAAAAATTTTGACTTTTCACCACCATAGAGAAGATTAGTTTTTGTTTTATTCTTGGTGCCCGACTGAAGGAAAATGAATCCATGGAAGCTTGTTTAAAAAGAGAGGATTTATTAAAGGATATTAGAAAGCTCACAGAATCGCCCTGGCTGGCATAGCTCAGTGGATTGAGCGCGGGCTGCGAACCAGGCATCGCAGGTTCGATTCCCAGTCAGGGCACATGCCTAGGTTGCAGGCCATGTCCCCCAGCAACCGCACATTGATGTTTCTCTCTCTCTCTCTCTCTCTCCCTCTCCCTTCCCTCTCTAAAAAAAAATAAATAAATAAAATCTTTAAAAAAAAAAAAAAAAAAGAAAGCTCACAGAATCATTAGGAGGAATATAGACATAGGTTGCAAGCATAACTTACAGAAATGTTTTTAGTATTCATCTCCAAAGTAGACTTAAGGGAAACCAGCACACCTACTGATCCTCACATTGTCTGAATCTGCTACCACTATCAAAAAGTAAAATGGAAATGGCTAAACCACATTCTGTTCCTTTAAGTTGTTGCCAACAAATCCATATTCATGGGTATGTCCAAGAAGGGAATCTTGGGATAATACTGACATTATGTTTGTGGATCTAGAAGCAGTGTTCAGTTTATTACACTCATCCAACTGTTTAATTCAATGTGTATATGCATGTCTGTGCATCTGTGTGTATGTGGGTGCACTCACTTATTATAGTAAAAACTGTTTTTCAAAAGTTTTTGGGCAACTATAAACAAGGATCTATCCAACCACACATCTCTCCTATCAGTCTCACAATTATAATAATAAATTTATCTTACAAAGTATTTCTACTATTATTATTTAAGTCCATAGTTCACATTACTTTGATATTTAATGGTTCTAGAAAACAAAATAAGAAATAACTTCAGTAGATATGTTTCAGCTTGCTTCCTTTTTCCATGATTATTATATTGTACCCATTGTAAAGAACTATCCCTTCTCAATTAACCTAGTCAATGTCTTGAGGAATTGCATTGTCCGCGAGGCTATGACCTTGTTACTCTTTGTCTAAAATTTTCCTTCACATGTCACTTTACAACTGACCTTCACTGTCATCATTTCATTTCAAGATATTTCATTAACTTCCTTGCTATTTCACTTCTTTGTTCTACGTAACAAAACAAATAAGACAAAAAATTAGGAAAGTTTATTCTTCTCAGTCTCTCTTCTGTTAAATTCTTCTAATCTTCTAAAACATCTGATTCTTCCTAAGACATGCAGCAACCCAGGTTAAATTTTCAAAAGTGTCATTCTGAATTAATTCTTCCTATCCACACACTGTCACTCTGACCATTTCTAGTATTGAACACTCCACCATTCAAATCAAAATGATATTTCATCACAATGTCACCAATGGAACTTAAATTTCTAATAGAACAAGCATTCCTACTTCTTTTGCAGTTTCCACAACATCTTTACAAATTTTTAACTGTATAAAAATAACACAAAAATATTAAGTAAAAGAATGAGTAATCTCCACTGGGCACCTAACACATATTTGGAATTTTTTATCTCCATTTATTAAATAAGAAAAATTTCCTAATAAGGTTTAATAGTTTAAAATTTTTATCAGTTAAAAATGTTAATAGTTTCTCAAATGAACACTAAATAAATGATAGCAAACTGTTCATAAAAACTAGTTGAACAGCAATCTATTTGTAAAAATTATTTGAGTAATTATTGTGTATATTATAGTCATTATTCCTGTCCCTGAGGATCCAGTAGTGTGCAGAACCTACTGTGCTCTTTCTATTTTGAGATTTGTGTTCAGTGGGAAGAAACATTTAAAATAAATAAAATATAGATCATGTCAAGTTGTTTTAAGGACTATGAAAGGCAATATAACCTTCATAACCTTATGAAGATAGTAAGTGCTTGTGACTGTGAGGGAGGCAGAGGTAGAGACAAGGAGGACTGACTAAGGAAACAGAAAGGCAGAAAGAAGCATTACTGCAGAAAGAGCAGCAAGTGCCAAAGCTTCAAAGTGGGAAAATGCCTGGTGAGTAGGAGGAGAGTGAAGGGAATGGAATGTACCAGAGAGAACTGTAGGAATTGAGGTCAGTGAGAGAAAGGGTTTCTGTGGGAGAGATTTTGTAGAACACTGTCTCTGGGCAAGATGCAGGGCCCTTCTCACTCAGATACAATCCCTGAAACAAGGATTTGAGAGTGAGGTGCTTATTTGGGAGGATATTCTAGGAAATACCAATATTGAAATTGGGAAGGGAGCAAATTTAGAGATCATTCACAACTGGTACTGCTGAGGGTAACTGTACTTATATTCTGTTGAAAGTTTGGGGAGGTGGCATTATCACATTTGTCAGACTGGTCTCTTATTAGGGCTCAGAATACTGGAATATTTATCCACCATTTCCTTCTGTCTTTGGTTGAGGGTTGCTACTAAGGGTATTAACACTTCTGCACTTTTAGGCTGCTCTCTCATAGTCCATGATTAATTACACACTAGAATAATTTCCAAGGAAAAGAGCCACAGGTGCTTGCAGTAAGGAGTGCTCTTAGGATCCTAGAGGGGGGTGGTGGGAAGGGACATACAGAAAAGAGGGCAGTGGTAACATCTTGACTTAGGGTTCTAAGCACAGGAGTGATGTCTTAAGTTGCTCAGGCTGCTATAACAAAGTACTACAAACTGGATGGCTTATAAGCTTATTTTTCACAGTTTTGGAGTTGGGATGTTTGAGAACAGGTGTATTTTTAAATTATGATTTAAAATATAAACCAATGTTTTTTAACATCACATACATATGATGAAAATGAATGATAAAGTATGCTGTATCTCAAACACCAGTACATTATTTAAATCATGAAGAATGAATAATGATTTATAGACATTGATTTCCTTAAAGTCCCATATTAATTAGGAAAAAAACATTAAAATATCTATATACTGAAGGAATTGAAAACCAATTAGATATATATATATAATGCAGATATTTAAGAGACATTTACACACAACTATACCCTGCCAAAAAAAGTTATAATAGCCACAGTGTATGTTACTAACTGTTAAAGATCTAGTTCATGGAGAAGGAGCTTTATAAGCTTTCCTTCATTTCCCATGCCTTATACTGTCTCTTTTTAACTGGTCTTATCTCACACATCATACATATCTTAACACAACAATTTCAGAAGTTACATGTTTACATAAAACTCAGGTATACAATTATTTTCCCTTCTCACCAGAACAATAGAACACAAAATATCAGCCACATATTTTATAAGAATTATTTTTAATAAATGTAATTCCATATTCTTTACAAATAATAACTATTTGCCATCAAAATTAGGAAAAAAAGTAACTTGAAAGAAAGACCTAGCATAGATATTATGGACATACTTTTTTCCATAATGACTACTTATTTTTAAAAAGAATAATATATTTTGTATTTTTATAAATCAATGATAAAATATAGAAAAGATATTAATAAATTATACTTTATTATTTTTATTAGAAGATAATTGGATATTAATGTAATTCTTATAAACAGAATAAATATTCTTTTATTTATTCTCAATGTATCATCAGGTGTTTATTGAAACAAAAATCCTTTACTGTTCTTAAGGATTTATATTTAGGAAACTTAGTTTGTAGGCACATTTGCCCTATTATAGTAAGAATAGGTAACAAATGAGGAAAGCTGATAAAAATGTATCACTGTTGATGTGTGTCTGCATATATCTGAGGGAGGGAACAATATGATGAAAGATGCACAATAAATTCAATAAAGAGACTGTTTATTTTAAATACCCCACTTATTATCATAAAGTAAATTAAGAAACAGTGAAATAGCCTACCTTTTCTAACATCTTGCTTATCTTAATGTATTGTCTCAATATCACTTTCAAATAAAGATGTTTAAAGTAGTGTATGCAATATACATTTTTGACCTGCCTAAATAGCTGCTGGCTTCAGCAGAACATTAATGCAAATCTAATGTACCTGCTGGTATGATTAGCTGAATCAAATGATGGCATTTAAGTAACACCTAAATAATCTTAATTAGAATCTTCAACTCATCTCAGCACTTAGACTCTACAGATGGATAGTCTTAATTATCAGTCTTTTGATTAGGATAACAGCCCTAATCAAGTTGATGTGGGCCTGATAGACAGGGGTATCAGCAAATTAATGACTGCCGTTAAGTGGGAGCATAAGAAAAAAAAAAAAGAACTATTTTCTATGAGAGGCAAGGTGGTGTCTATGAAAAGAAGTGAATCTTGTAAGGGAAAAATTCAGAGTAAAGTACCATGGATTTGGATTAATGTTACTATATTCAAATATATATGAGCCCCAAAATTAACTTAATGCAAGTAATTTTACAAATGTTCCTAAAATTTGTATTGGTAGCTGAGTAGATTTGATATGTGTGAGTCAAACTATTGGAAATGTCTTTCTTATGATAGAAGTTAAGAGATGAAAAGGAAAGACACAGAAAAAATATAATTTTGCTTTCTTATTTACCCATAAATAGATTACTTTCTGAATTTTAACTTTTCATATAATCAACTGCCTGATTAAGTGGCATAACGTAACAGGAACAAGTGCTTTCTTTTCATTGGACATGGTCTTCTTGATTCAAAAACTTTCTTAATATTTGATAAAGGGGAAAACAAAGCAAATGTTATATGTATTCTTTTTATTAGACTGTGGATTGATATAGAATTAATTTAAAAAGGAACTGCAAATACTTTTGTATTGCACTTTACCACCCAATCTTTAAAACGGGGAGAATATTAAATTCTTTATTTTTTAATTATTTTATTGTTGTTCAATTACAGTTTGCATTTGCCAACAACCACTCCACTCGACCCCAGGCAAACCCACCTCCCTCCCTTGCTTCCACCCTCCCCTTGGTTTTGTCCATGTGGCCTTTGTAGTTGTTCCTGAAAACCCTTCCCCCCATTATTCCCCTCACACCTTCCCTCTGGTTATTGTCAGATTGTTCTAAATTTCAATGTCTCTGGTTATATTTTGCTTGCTTGTTTCTTTTGTTGATTAGGTTCCCCTTAAAGGTAAGATCATATGGCATTTGTCCCTCACCTCCTGGCTTATTTCACTTCGTATAATGCTCTCCAGTTTCATCCACGCTGTCTCAAAAGGTAGGAGCTCCTTCTTTCTCTCTGCTGCATAGAATTCCATTGTGTAAATGTACCATAGTTTTTGGATCCATTCATTTACTGATGGGCACTTAGGTTGCTTCCAGCACATGGCTATTATAAATTGTGCTGCTATGAATATTAGGGTGCATAGGTTCTTTTGGGTTGGTGTTTCAGGGCTCTTGGATATAATCCTAGCAGTGGAATTGCTAGGTCAAAAGGTGTTCCATTTTTCAGTTTTCTGAAGAAATTCCATACTGTTTTCCATAGTGGCTGCACCAGTCTGCATTCCCACCAAGAGTGCACTAGGGTTCTAATTTCTCCTCACCTCTCCAACACTGGTTGTTTGTTGCTTTGTTTGTGATGGCCATTAAGACTGGTGTGAAGTGGTATCTCATTGTGGTTTTAATTTGCATCTTTGTGACGGCTACTGATGATGAACATCTTTTCACATGTCTCTGGGTGCTCTGTATGTCCTCCTTAGAGAAGTACATGTTCAAGCCTTTTGTCCATTTTTTAATTGGGTTGCTTGTCTTCTTACAGTGGAGTTATGTGAGTTCTTTATATATTTTGGAGATCAAACCCTAGTCCAAGGTATCATTGGCAAATATATTTTCCCATATAGTTGGTTCTCTTTTTTTTTTACTGTTGTTTTCTTTAGCCATGAAGAAGCTTTTTAATTTGATGAGGTTCCATTTGTTTATTTTTTGCTTTATGATTCTTTTTTAAAAGATTTTATTTATTTATTTTTAGAGAGGGAAGGGAGGGAGAAAGAGAGAGAGAAACATCAATGTGCGGTTGCTGAGCGCCGTGGCCTGCAACCCAGGCATGTGCCCTGACTGGGAATCGAACCTGAGATGCTTTGGTTCGCAGCCCACTCTCAATCCACTGAGCTATGCCAGCCAGGGCTATTCTTTCCTTTATGACTCTTGCTTTAGCAGAAATAGCAGTAAAGATGCTGCTGAGTGGAATGTCTATGATTTTCCTGCCGATGTTCTCCTCTAGGACTTTTATGGTGTCACAACTTATATTTAAGTCTTTTATCTACCTTGAATTTATTTTTGTGTATGGTATAAGTTGGTGATCAAATTTCATTTTTTTAATGTAGCTTGTAGCTATCCAGATCTCCCAACACCATTTGTTGAAGAGGCTATTTTTACTTCATTTAATGTTTTTTCCCCTTTGTGTAATATTAATTGTCCATAGAGATTTCAGTTTATTTCTGGGATGTCTATTCTGTTCCATTGGTTTATGTGTCTGTTCTTACTCAAGGACCAGACTGTTTTGATTGCAGTGGCCTTGTAATACAGTTTGATATCAGGTATTGTGTTCTCTCCTACTTTGCTCTTCTTTCTCAAAATTGCTGCAGCTATTCAGGGTTGTTTATGGTTCCACATAAATTTCTGAAATGTTTGTTCCATATCTGTGATATATGTCATTGGTACTTTAATAGGGATTGCACTGAATCTATAAATTACTTTCAGTAGTATGGGCATTTTGATGATGCTTCCATTTTTTTGTGTCTTCCTCAATTTCTTTATTCAGTGTTGTGTAGTTTACTGGGTACAGGTCTTTTACCTCCTTGGTAAGGGTTATTCCTAGGTACTTCATTTTTCTTGTTGCTCTTTCAAATGGGATTTTTTTCCTGATTTCTGTTTCTGATATTTCATTGCTGTACAAAAATGCCTTTGATTTCTAAATATTGACATTATTATCCTGCTGCTTTGCCAAATTCATTTATTAGGTCGAGTAGTTCTTAGATAGAGTCTGTACGGCTTTCTATGTGCATTATCATGTGATCTGCAAACAATGAGAGTTTGATCACTCCTTTTTAAATTAGATGCCTTTTATTTCTATTTCTTCTCGGATTGCTGTGGCTAGGACTACCAATACTATGTTGAATAGAAGTGGTGAAAGCAGGCATCCTTGTCTTGTTCCTGATCTTAGTCGGAAAGCTCTAAGTTTTTGCCCATTGAGTATGATGTTGGCTGTAGGCCTCTCATATATGGCCTTTATTATGTTGAGGAATGTTCCCTCTACTCCCACTTTGCTACATGTTTTTATCATAAATGGGTATTATACCTTATCCAATGCTTTTTCCACATTTATTGCTATGATCATGTTATTTTTGTCTTTTATTTTGTTTATGTGATGTGTTAGGTTTATTGATTTGTGGATATTGTACCATCCTTGCATCCCTGGGATGAATCCCACTTGATCATGGTGTATGATCTTTTTAATGTATTGCTGGATGCCATTTGCCAGTATTTTGTTGAAGATTTTTGTGTATGTTTACATCAGTGATATTGACTTAAAGTTTTCTTACTTTGATATGTCTTTATCTGGTTTTGGGATTAGGATGATACTGTTTTCAAAAAAGAGTTTTGGAGTCTTCCATGTTCTTGTCTTTTTTTTTTTAATAATCTGTGATGGAGAGGGTTTAGCTCTTCTTTAAATGCTTTGTAAAAGTCTCCCGTGAAACCATTTGGTCCAGGGATTTGTGTGTCAGAAGTTTTTTTGATTACTGCTTCAATTTCAACAGCTGTTCTGTCCAGGCTTTCTGCTTCTTCTTCTTTGAGTTTTGGGAGATAATATTTTTCTAGAAATTTGTCCATTTCACCTAGGCTTTCAAATTTCTTGGCATACAGTTCTTCATAGTAATTTCTTACAATCCTTTGTATTTCTGCGGTATCAGTTGAGATCTCTCCTTTTTCATTTTTGATTGTGTTTATTTGGGTCCTCTCTTTTTTTCTTGGTGAGCCAGCTTAAAGGCCTGTCGATTTTGTTTATCTTTTCCAAGAACAACCTCCTGGGTTTATTGATCCTTAGAATTGTGCTTTTAGTCTCTATGTCATTTAATTCTGCTCTGATCTTGGTTATTTCCTTCATTTTACTTGCTCTGGGCTCTTTGTTGTTGTTCCTCAAGTTTTTTTATGTGTAGGCTTAGGTTGTTTATTTGAAATGTTTCTATCTTTCTTAGGTAGGCCTGTATAGCCATGAACTTTCCTCTCAGGAATGCCTTTGCTGTGTCTCATAAGTTTGGGATTGTTGTGAGTTCATTTTCATTTGTTTCCTGAAACTTATTAATTTCTTCTCTAATCTCATTCTTGATCCATTCATTGTTTAAGAGCATGGTATTTAATCTCCATGATTTTGAGTGTTTTGGGTTTTTTTCCTTGTAGTTGGTTTCTAGTTTCAGTCCCTTGTGGTCAGAGAAAATACCTGATATGATTTCAATTTTCTTGAATGTGTTGAGGCTTGTTTTGTGTTCTATCATGTGGTCTATTTTTGAAAATGTTCCATGTGCATTTGAAAAGAATGTGTATTTTGCTTCTTTGGGATGAAAGATTCTATAAATATTAAATAAGTCCATATGATCTAGAGCATTGTCCAATGTCACAATATCTCTGTTGACGTTTCGTTTGGAAGATCTAACCGTTTTTGACAGTCGGGTGTGAAAATCCCTTACTATAATTGTGTTGCTGTCAATATCTGTCTTGAAGTCCTCTAAGATTTTCTTTATGTATTTGGGTGCTCCTGTGTTGAGTGAATATATATTTTCAGTGTTTATGTCTTGTTGATGGGTTCTTCCCTTGAGTATTATGAAGTGACCTTCTGGGTCTCTCTTTATGGTCCTTTTTTTGAAGTCTTTTGTCTCATATGAGCATCACTACTCTGGCTTTTTTTTTTTTTTCCTTTCCATTTGATTGACATTATTTTTTCCAGTCCTTCACTTTCAGTCTGTGTAGCTCTTTTGTTCTGAGGTGGGCTCTTGTAGGCAGCGTATATGTGGGTCATGCTTTCTATCCATTCAGCTATTTTATGTCTTTTGATTAGAGCATTTAATCCATATATGTTTTAAGGTTTTTATTGATAGGTAATTATTCATTGCCATTTTTTTGTACCTGTGTTCCTCTCTCTTTCACTCTTTTTCTTCCTGTTTTGAAAGAAGACCCTTTAGCATTTCTTGCAATACTGGTTTGTTGGCAGTATATTCTTTTAGCCTTCTTTTGTCCAGGAAACTTCTTATTTATCCTCTCACTTAAATGAGATCCTTGATGGGTAGAGTATCTCGGTTGCAGTCTGGCTGCAAGCTCCCCAGACACTTGGAATATTTCTTGTCATTTTCTTCTGGCTTGGAGCATTTCCATGGAGAAGTCAGCTGATAGCCTTATTGGGGCTCCCTTGTATGTTACTTCCTATTTCTCCCTTTCTGCCTTCCAGATTCTCTCTTTGTGTTGGAATTTTGCCATTTTAATTATGATGTGTCTTGAAGTGAGCCTCTTGGGGTTCCTCTTGATTGTCACTCTCTGTGTTTCCTGGATTTGTGTGACTTTTTCTCTCATCAAATTAGATAAGTTTTCCATCATTAATTTTTCAAACAGGTTTTCTATCCCTTGGTCTCTTCTTCTTCTGGTATCTCTATTATACAGATATTACTCCCTTTCATGTTGTCCTACATTTTCCTTGCCACTTCTTCATTCTTTCTTAGTCTCTTTTTATTTTCTTGCCTTTTCTGGGTGTTTGTTTCTACCTTTTCCTCCAGCTCATTCACTGGGCCCTCTGCTTCAACCAGTCTGCTTTTGATTCCTTCTACTGTGTTCTTCAGTTCAAAAATTGTATTCTTCATTTCCTCTTGACCCTGTTGAGAGTTTCTATTTCCTTTTTCATGTTGATATATTTTATAGTAAGTTCTTTGTAGTTTCCCTGTAGTTTTTGGTAATTCTCTGGGAACTCATTGAGCTTCCTCATAACCATTGCTTTGAACTCAATATCTGATAGCTAACTTGCCTGTATTTCATTTATCATTCTTTCTGAGAAATCCTTCCTTCCTTTCATTTGGGGATTGTTTCTTTGTCTTCCCATTGTTTGTGAGACTCTTCTTGTTAGCCTCTGTTTCTTAAATTGATATGCTCTGACTACCTAAGTTTATGGTGTGAACTTCTGTGGAAGAAGTCCTATGAGATTCAGTAGTGCAGTCTCCTTGATCTCTTTAGCTCACTGGTCTTGGGCTGTTGTTTACATTGGCTGTGTGTTTGTCTTTGGGTTTTGATTGTTGTTGGGTCTTTCTTTGGTGGGTCCTTCCCACCAGCTAGTTAACTGAGGGTCACTCAGTCTACCATGTCTTGTATTCTGTTGTGCTGGTGTTGACAGTTTGTATTAAAGCTGGTTCTTCTGTCTGTATGAGGTTTGACGCTTTTCTCTTGCTATTGTTCAGTTGTTTGTTCTGAGTAACTTGTCCACCCTTTAGTTGTATTTCCAGATCCATTCTGGCTGGAGGTTGGTGTGGCTTCCACTCCCTCCTTTACCTTCTTTTGTATTATCTATGGTGGTTCCTTTGTTGGGGGGTATCTCTTCCAGCAGGTACACTGGTGTTCACTGCTCCCTCCTACTCTGTGTACTATTCTGGGCTACACCTGCATCACTGGTGGCATCTGGCCAGGAGTGCCAGGACCAGAAGTCCAGCGTGGGGCAGCATGCCCTCAATACAGTTGCCTTTCTGCAAGTTCCAGGGAATTCAGAACACTACCAGAATATGACATTTTATATATTTATGTAGAAATTTTCTTTAGGGCTCTCTCTGTAGTCCGCAATATGTAGGCTCCAATCTAGGCTTTTCCTTAGTGCCTTTTCATACCCCTTCTGAACTTTTTCTTTATTTTTAAGACTAAATCTATCATTTACCTCTTCTGATTTTTTCTTTCACCCTGTACTCCATGTAGCAATATTCAGAGACTAGTGATACTTCAAGGGCACCTTTACTTTTCACTGAATAAATATTTAAGTTTAGTTTCACAATTCAGCATTTAGTTTCAGAGTTTACAACCTGTAATAGAAGGAATTAGACATACCACCCATTCCCAGATAAAACTTGAGACTTCTCCTTAGGTATGAGTAAATGAGGACAGCGTGAAAATTTTCTTGCCTAAGAGTAAGAGAGAAGTAACATGTTTTTTACTGTTTGATGTTGCATATGTTATAATACCAACATCAAACAGTAAAACATTGGTGGGACAATTAGGTATTAACCAAGTGTTTGCAAATTATATTGCATGATCTTTTTTCAGAAAACAGTGTTTAATGTCTGTGCTTAAATATCTTGCTCCTTAAATGAAGATGGTCATGATGATACATACATTGATTATGTGCAACTTCCTCTCTTTTATGTTAAGATGCACAGTGAAAGAATTCGCCATGCAAAAACAGAAAGACCTCACCTACAAATCTGTTCACTACTTTATTCCAGCATTGAGAAAGGATTGCCATAGAGACATTTCCTTAGACTCATGCTATTTCACATTTTGGAGCCTCTTACTTCTTTGACCAACATGTCTTCCCTCTCATTAACTATCTTGTTTTCATATAACAAACCACTGAGGGGTTTTTGAAATTCTGCCCTGGTTCATTTTCCCACAATAAAACTTAGCTTTAATAAGCTAATCCACATCTAATATTAATACTTACTTCTCTATACATTAGTATCTTCAACCCTGATCCTTTCTACTTTTCTCAACCTATGTATTCAAATGCTTTGAGAAGTTTCTACATGGGTGCAGCCTTGTAACTTTAAATAGAACATAACTGAATATAAATAGATTATCTATCTTTTCATCATTATGTTCCCATCCTTCAAGTTTAAAATCATGTAATATTATTTGCTTTCTTTTTCTTACCACCTATTTACAGCCAGTTACCAAGGTCTCCTAACTCTGCCTTATAAATGTTTTTTTTGTGTGTTTTTCCTTTGTTCTTTTCATTGTTGATTGCTCATGCTCATCCGTTATAAAGCCATCTTCATCTCATCTCTAAATAGTTTTCCTACAATAGTTTTTTCCCTGACAAATATTTCTTCATTCAGCATACAAGTTCAACTCTCACAAGTGGAATTGACAATCCATTTGTGAGTACAATGTAAACTCTTTAGAACTGAACAAAATAAAGAACAAGCATAAATGACTAAGTCTACTCCAAAACTACCTAAAAACACTCATCTAACACTGTCCTTTGGCTCTTGGGAAAGCTTTCCTCCCATATTCCAAATCCCATATCTATTTTGAAATTCACACCTAGACTTGGAACCCACCGGCAGTTCTCAACTCTGCTTACCACTTTTTCTTTGAATTCCCTTCCAGTCTCTGAAGTACCTCCAAATTTTTAGGTTCATTTCTTACCATCCATCTTAGCTTTGGGGTTTCATTTGATATAGCTAAATTTGTTTCAGAGGTTCTTCTCATTTCTGCCTCTTGGCTCTTTCATCTTAAGACAGAAACATTTTGGGGTTGTCTGATAACTCAATTTTTTTCTTTATTTATATTTTTTAAATTTTAGAGTAGTTTTAGTATTATAGAAATTTATGAAGTTAGTAGAGTCTGTTCCCATACATATCACAATCAGTATTCCTTATCATTAAAATCTGCATCAGTATGGCACAATATATGGATTATAAGAGTTCAAGAAGGAATAGAAAACTTCTTCTGTTGACTTAACTCCAATTATACCTTGATCACTATATCATTGGAGAAGTTATGTACAGTTGTGACCTGCAAACTAAAATATTGTTTTAATTTTAGTTATTGACATTTTTCTTCATCATCTCATTTTCTACTTATGAGGTATCTAAAAATAAAATAATAAATAAATTTCTCATGTTAAATGCAGATCTCATAAATAAAAGAAATGTATTACTGTAATGTTAAAGAAGGATAGTTATACAATCACTCTAGGAAAGGGAAAATTTTTAACTTTTAGTGGATATACCAGTACATCCTTCTCTCACTCTATAATTGTATTTCCTTGCCATTGTTCACTATAATTTATAATCTATCATACCATTCAATAAAGGAAAATTAGAGGCTAATATATTTAATTCATTGGGAGGCATGCGGCATACAGATCTTTACTAACTACCTTAGTCCCTGCAACATATTTGTTATTTAAGTCATTTTTAAGTTTCTGTACTCCTTGAAGGCATCCAGCCACTCATGGATCAGTCATTCCAAAATAAATAAGACAAATATGCAAATGAGGAGGGAGATTTTGTAACATCGACTGGGTGAATAGAAAGAGTGGACTGGCTGCCACATTTGATATGAAGAAAGCAGCTCTTGGCAGATAACAAAATTTAGGAAATAGTAAAAGTTTAGTGCTGTTCTCATATTATACTAAAAATATACTGTTGATTTCTGAATAAAAATGTAGATGAGGCAGTGTTCTCCTCTTTATTTTGTATTGCAGAATTAAAGTTTAGTTTTGCTTTTTACCAAGTAATTATATTTTAATAATGTTATTGCTCTGTAAGGTTGTTCATGAACTACAAAAGCCACATTAGTCATTTCATCTTGACTAATACACAAACAATAGTATGGTTTATGTTGGTAAAAAATTAATGAAATTTGAAGTTATTATTTAGTTTATTTAAATGCATATTTTCTTCTTATTATTTATGTTTACCGAAATGATTATGTCCTATAAAAGTTCTTAATTAAAATATAATATATTGATATAAATAGTAATTTAAAACTACTATTTACTATAAAGTAAAAAAGCAACTAGTGAGCTAACTCCAGTGAAAATGAGGAATGTGAATCTGAATATGGTGGGATATGTTTAGTAGTTGTGATGATTCTATGCAAACTGGAAAATCCAAGAATGGATAAAAAACTTGGTGGTACATACATGAAATGGACTAGTATTGGCTCAGTGATCCCCAATACAATGTCTCTACAAAACTGGGTTAAATAAGAACAAAAAGTCAATGAAACATTCATTTTCATAAAAAATTAACAAATAAATTTTCTAAGAAAAATGAAAAAATATGTTTTTCATACAAAATAAATTTTATAGGTTAAGGTGAAGAAGACAAGAAAGCACAAAGAAAGAACTGATAATCACACTCCTAATATTTAAAACAGGCACAATTTACAACATTCCTGAGAAGTTGATGATAAATATATTCCATATGAAATCAGAAAAAATAGCTCCTAGTGAAATTCCTTAATCAAATTATACCATTTGACATATCAAAATTAATTATACAGAGATGAAAAAAAAAACTATGCTTCTTTATGTTAGCATATATTTTATTTTAAAGTGAAATAAAATAATTTACTTTAAAATATTGATCAGGTTCTGGTATGCGGAGAACATTTTATGAAGGAAGTGTATAACAATTTTCGCAGTAAAGTGCCATTGCATGAAAAACTTGTTTTTGTTTTATTATCATCTTAATGGGATTTATGATTTTGCCAATTGACTGACACCACCGATAAATATGTTGTTTATAAGTGATAACATCTTTGACATTGATATGACATTTATATATTCTTTAACTTAAAATATACCTATTTTATTATTTTTCATCTTTATTCCAATATTGATACCACATATGTATGATTCACTGAAGAAAATTTGATGTCCAAATTTTAAGAAATACTGATAAATTGTCTTTTTTAACTTTTATTAATGAGTTTTCTTCACATTTATTTATCTTAAAATCAGATATTCCTTTCCTTTTACAAAGAAAAGAATGAGAGATGTCACCAAGACATTAAAAATATCAAGGATTTATGCCTCTTTATGATTTGTTTGCTAGGAGGTGATGAAGGCCTTGTAAACTGTGACATAATTGAAACTGGTCTTAATAGTTAATTTTATCATATCAAAATTTTTGTCATAAAATTTTATAATTTCTCATAGACTAATTAAGTAACTTAAACTCATTCTGATATTCATAATAAAGTCCTCAAGGCTCTGCCTCAGACCTTCTTCTAAGGATTTTCTGCTGTTGATTTCTGTGAATGTAAATGCTAATCTACATTTGCTTTTGTTTTTGAGAACATATCTGTCATATTCTTTTTTCACATTTACAGCATATTCTTCAACTAAAATTTCTTCTCTCGCCCTGGCTGGTGTAGCTCAGTGGATTGAGTGCGGGCTGCGAACCAGGCATCGCAGGTTCGATTCCCAGTCAGGGCACATGCCTAGGTTGCAGGCCATGTCTCCCAGCAACCGCACATTGATCTTTCTCTCTCTCTCTCCCCCTCCCTTCCCTCTCTAAAAAAAAAAAAAAAAAAAAATTTCTTCTCTCTTCCTAATTGTCATTTTTATACTCAGAGTTTACGATACACATTAAATCTTTTTTATTATTATCAAACAATGTCATTTTCTTTGACTCTGAAGCCCAGTAATATTTATCTGTTTTGCCTTTGCATTTTTTGTGATCTGCTAGATATTTACTAAGTATGCATTTTCTTTGAAGAATTGGGAACATATTATATTTATCTCTCTATTCTTCTCCTGTCTTATGGAATCTTGATTATGGTAAGAGTTTCTTATATATGTAAGAAAAATAGTGAATAAACACTTTCGTATAAATGTAGAAAATATTCTTAACTTCTAACAGTCTGCTAAGAGAATTCTTTCTTGTAAGAAATTGAAATGGCAATTCCAAAAATTATACAAGATGCAAGGTACTTTTTTTATTTTAGAATAAAATGTATAAATTAATTTAAAGTGGTTAGAAATGTAGAACAATTGGAAAATACAAAGATTGCCTACCCTGGACAGGTGACTCAGTTGGCTGGAGTGTCATCTGCATACCAAATGTTGCAAGTTTGATTCCCAGCCAGGGCACATACCTAGATTGCAAATTCAGTCTGTGTTAGGGGGTGTACAGAAGGAAACCAATTGATCTCTCTCTCTCTCTCTCCCCCACATACCTCTTTCTCTAAAATCAATAAACATATCCTCAGGTGAGAATTAAAAAGTACTTAAAGAATAAAGGTTTCCTTATATCATACATAAAAATACTTCCAAATAGAATATTAAATAATTAAATACATGATAAACATATTAAGAAATATAAAAAGTCTTAACATACTTTATATTTTTACCAATATAAAATAAAAATGTACTTTCCATCGAAAGAGTCATAATTGATGTTAAAAAATAAATTAAATAAATATTTAAAATAAATATGACAGTTATGTTCG